>JAULKM010056071.1:0-28554 GCA_032355605.1 Rubia tinctorum
TCAAAATGTTGATTAGATTAGATTTGATTATGGATTAGGTTCATGACTAGATTAGAGTTCTACTAGACCTAGTCTACCTTCTGTACTCTATTTATTCCATTCAGTAATATTAGAATCATTACGGGAAATCATTCTATCAGTCGGGATACATGGAAATACAAGTTTTGTTAGATTCAAAGACCTTAGTCATGGCTTATGAATCAAAAGGATCGAGATCCACCGATGGAGTCGCAAGTACAGATCGAGGAGGCAAGAAAGATTTAGTCACATATGGTTCACGAAAGTGTCCTACAAAAGGAACACTCGGTTGCGAACTCTTTTAATTGTATCGTTAATATGTGTAATAACACTAATCATTATCTAATTATAACTGCTCCACTTTCAAAAAACACACACAATCATGCAAACGAGTGAGTCACAAATCTCCTTTACTGTCATTCGAACATGCTCCACTTTATAAATGGATTAGTCTCGTGTGAACATCATTCCCCCTTATAAATGGATCAGTCTACAAAATCATCCATGTAACAAGCCTAGCGGGTAAGTTTATCTTGTACTCACACAAAATACAATAGCACTAACACCAATTGCACAAAGTATAACAGAAAACTCGACATAATTGGATGAGAGAGATTCAAGAGAGAAATAACACTCAACTTTGTAAAAGGGACAAGTTTTCTTAAGTTTTACATTACCTAATCATACAAGACGAAAAACCATGAACATTTAAAAAGTGATATTCTGAATTCTTCAATTGGAGAAAGTATAGTCTCTAATCTACAATGTACTTACTACAAAACAATAACATAATTATTTGAATCAAATCAGTGTTGGCAAGAATGAAATATTCAAAGCATTTTGAAGAAGGTTGACCGCGTGCTTAATTAAGAAATATTCAAAAAAAAATCAACTTGGTAGAATTTGTCATCATTTACAAACAAATAACATCGCAAGTAATTTTAAAAAAGGGAAAAGTGTAAAAATGATCATATAAAATTGAGAAAGTACAGATATAACCTTGTAAAATTTGAAAATGTAAAACTAACGCTAAGTTATTGTAAAATGGTACAATTATACCCAAATTGCACTATTCCGGTATTGAATAAAAAAATCAGCCATTGACCTATCCTGAAAAGACAAAAATATCCCTAACATTAAAACTAAAAATTAAATAACCATTATACCCTCATACTTCATCTTCTCCATCTTCAAAACCTTAAACTGCCGCCACTGAGCACCAGCGCCGACCGCCGCTGCTCTGCTTGTGCACCAACACATGCACTCATTTTCCATCAGAATCAAAATGCCACTATTCAAACACTGTCTAAGAAAAAGGGGAAAGAACACATGACAAAAATCATTTCACAATCATTCTAAGAGATCCCCTCTCCCTATACATCTAACTGTAATTCCGATATACAAAGCTAATTACACAAAGTAATAGTTGTGGCAAAATAATCCCTGAATCAAACCCTTAATTAAAACACCAAGCACAAAACCTCCGATTAGATAGAGTTGTACCGCTAGTTTTGACGGAATCTTTGGCATCGTAAGCAATATCCTTTAAGAAAATATGCATGACTGAGGACAAGGTAAACAAAACCATCACTACACTATAGGTCGAGAAGAAAACACTTTTGAAACTGAGCTCCTTTCTTCCCCTTTCAACACCTCTTCCGCTCAATGCAACCGCTCAACCCTAAATTCTACCCTTTTCGTAACCCTACCCAGTGAATGGTGGAATTGGTGGTGCGGTGGAGATAATTGGTGGTGTTGTGGTGAAGAATTGGTGGGGCTCTCAGCCTCCTCCGTCGCGCCATTCGAGAAGGTGACCAATTCCATCGTTGAGCCTAAACACCACCACCCTAAATGCCAGCATCGACACCATTTATAGGGGGAGAAGGGGGGGAGAAGGGGGGGGGGGGGAAGAAAGGGGAGGAAGAAAGGGGGAAGAAAGGAGGAAGAAAGGGGAAATAAGAAGGAAGAAATGGCTCATCGGTGGAGGAAGAAATGAAGAAGAAATGAAAAAAACAAAGGGTAAATATGAATTTTTATGTTTTTTAGTTTTATTTTTTTTATTAGTAGGGTAAAACAGTTATTTCGATGATTTCCGACCTATTTGACCGTTGACATTTCAGTCAACAAAATTCAGGGTTATTTTTGCACTTTCAGATTTTACAACGTCATTTCTACACTTTCGACCGAAGCATAGAGTTAAAAACGCACTTTACTTATGAAACAATGTCACTTATTGCCATACTACTAAATCAATTATGGTACCATAGAAATTAGCTTCTACATGGAGAAAACCATTAGCTTCATATAGCACAAGTGATTCAACATTCTGTGAGACAAATTGATGAGATCAAGCAAGGGAAATCCAAGGCTGCTACAGCAGTAAGAGAATATCATACGGTCATCCCTAATTCGGATTCAAATTCTCCTCAGTCATGATTAACACCCTTCTTTGATGCGGCAACATCAAATGAAGAAATATACTTAGGCTGACACGTGCAAACTCAAGATAATAATTAGGTATATGGTGAAACAAAAAGAATAAAGTTTAAATACCCAACACAAATTGCAGAGGCCATGGCACTTACGGATGCAATATATGGATGCGTACAAAGAAACTTAATACCTACTTCTATCAAAGGAGATGCTCAACAAGTAATCCATGCTATCCAATCACCAGTGAAAAATAGATAAGATTTTGGTATGCTCATAGATGAGACTAGACTGTTGTTACCAAAAATAGAAAATCTGATAATTAGATGGATCCCAAGCGGAGATAATTCAATTGCAGACCAATTGGCGCAATTTCAAAAGGTGGTAGGCGCGGAAGTGATGGCGGCGGAAGGAGTGAGGCGGCGGGGGAAGATGGAACCGTAGAGATGGGGAAGGTGGAGGGAGTGAGATGGAGGCGTGAGGCGGTGCCGTAAAAAACGAACATACGGATGGTAGGGATTGCTGAAAGGTTGGGGTTCCGATGAGACAAACGGAACGGATGAAGAAGAATAAATCAAAGGAAGGAACTGTAAATTAACGACAACGATGCGCAGGACATTAGTCATTGATGCTATGTTTAGTCACTGCTTATTACTATTTTGCCATGTACTTCAAATTTTGCTATAGTGACTTGTTTGGTTGTTATTAGATTTATGCATTTGGATATTAATCAAGCTGTCTTATTTATCTTTGGATTAAAAAAAAAGGACAACAAGGCGTAGGAAATTAGGCAATGGTTTGCAGAACACCTTGGTGGATGACCGTGATGGATGTGCAGAAACTTGAACATGAACAAAAGAACATTTTTGCCTTTCAAGTTTTGTATTAGGATGAAAGGACATTTTTTGTCAGTATTGGTCAATCAATGGCCAAAAATGACCAGTAAATGCCGAAATATAGTCTCTAGAGTTATATTTGCACTTATATAAAGTAGTTAGGGTTTTTTGCATTAAAAATTATTTCATGGTTATGTGTGCACTTATTGAAGTATATAGATATTTGTATATATCCCTTATTTTTATTCATAGTAAAAATTAGGTTTAATGAATGAATGAATGAGATTTGATTTGATGCATGGTTGAGATGTCTTATATTTTGGGTGAAAGTGGATGGGTAGACTCAAGTGGAGGATGAGAATGAGATTGAATTTTAAATAAATTTCAATTGGGCGGGGATAAATTTAAACATTATGTCTGTCTTGAATGATAAGAGGGGGATAGATTATAGGTGGGGATGACTATGGAGAAACCACAAGTTTCATACTTCTTGCCCTAATCTCATCCCTAGTTATATTTTCATTACAATTCTTACATTATACACGGGTGACAAGAAAAGATGACCGATTTCCATATAATAAGTTACCAAGAAAAAAGTAGTCTTGCCATAAACGAAGACCAATGACGTAAATGGCGGTCTCAAAAACTAATGTCAAAATTGCAAAGTTATTTTTCCATATTTATTTTGACTTTTTTAAAGAACTCGGCATCGTTTCGAAATATATAACAGGGCGAACGATTTGGGAGGCCCCTGAAATCCCTCCATCGTCTGCTTTTAGCCCCTTATCTCTCTTTTTAAAATACTTTTAGCGCCTCAACTGGCAAAAGTGTTAAATCGTGGTTATTCCATCCAGTCAAAGCGCCAAGTAATAGTTAAACGTCAATTTTAATGGTAAGTAGTAATTTCTCATTTTCCTTTTTATTTTCCCTTTTCTTTCATTTTCCCCCTCTTTTTTTCTCCTTTTCTTTTCCTTTCTCCTTTTCTCCTTTTCTCCTTTTCTCCTTCTCAAGCAGCCCACCAGCTCCATTTTTCTTCCACTGAGGGTTTCATCGCCGCCTGCTTCTTTTCTCATGTCGGCGAGCTCTCTGAAACCCCCACCGCCTGCTTCTGGGCCGCCATCTATTCTCCTCCCCGATCGGATGCTTTTTTTCTCCCTCCTACTTCTATTATCTTTCCGTCGTTGTTGAAGTGTCGTTCCTCTGGACTGCCACCGCTTGCAACTGGGCAGTCCAGCCCGTGGTGAGAACGGTTTAGTGGACGTAGCAAGTGGAAAAGCGGCGGATGCGAGGCGAAATCCATATCTGCAAATCTGGTATCCGAGCATCCAATTTGTGTTTAGATTTGGAAAATGGTGTCGATAATTTGGGTCCAGATTTGCAAATCGGGTTTCCAACTCTCATCTGTCAGTTTAGGCTTCTTCGGAGATATGAGTCATTCTTGGAGGACATCGGATTCTGAAACCCCCTGTGTTACCATATGCGTCACCTCGGCGTCATCATCTGAAACCCCCATCTTCGGAGATTGGAGTCATTCTTGTCGGGATTGGTTTCTGGTGAGGGAAGCGAGTGGAGATGGCGGTGCGGTTTCCTGTGGTGGTGGGGAGGAGAATAGATGGTGGCGAGGAGGAGAATAGATGGTGGTGGTGGACTGGTTGGCGGAGGATAGATAGTGGTGGCGAGGTGGTGAGATGGAGGATAGATGGTGGTGGCAAGCTAGCGAAAGATAGATGGTGGTGGGGTGGCGGAGGATGACGGAGGGGAGGAGGAAGACGACGGTGGAAAAATGAAAAAAATAGAAAAGAAATCAGGAAAATATAAATAGAAAATGAAATAATAAAATAAGGCAAAAAGAAAAGGAAAAAGAAAAGGGGGAAAGGATAAAAGAAAATGAAAAAAGTAAAATTGCTAATTTGCCCTTAAAATTAACGTTTTTTTGACCAAAGTAAACTCTTTAACTGGACGAAAGAGCCACAATTTAACAGTTTTGTCAGTTGAGGGGCTAAAAGTATTTTTTTTAAATAAGGAATTAAAAGGGGACGGTGGAGGGAGTTCAACGGCCTCCCAAGTCGTTCGCCCTATAACTACTCTGTCTCTGCCCCAACTGTTTTTGAAGAGAGTGCAGGTCAAAACTTTGACCACGTGATATGACAACAATACCCCCATCTACCTCCCAAAACCACCACCACTGCCTCGTTTGCCGCCGCCACCTCCACCACATACACCCACCGCACCACCTTCGCCACACCACCGCTTCTAACCATATATGCCACCACCGCACCATCTTCACCGCCCTACCATTGCCACCATCTAACCCAGCGCACCAGTCACCACCTTCACCACCACCTACACCCACCACCACCTGCACAACCACCACAACCTGCAGAAAATTACAACCACCTCCAAATCACCTTCACCAAAATCGATAATGAAAAATCAAAACCCTCAATTCTAAATCAATTTCACAAGTTTAAATTTTAATATCAAATTCAAAATCTCACTCCAATGGAATTCAACAAAGTTTCAAATTTTACTAACCCACAATCAAAGTAAAGAAAAAATTACTTTCAACAAAGCAATATTCGGCATAACAGTATTTAACCTTCCCAATTTGTAGATTTCGACATAACAAATCTGAAGTTTTTAGAAAATTTTGTTTCAGAGCAATGACGAATCAATGATGGTAAGATGGAAAGTTGTGTTTAGAAGAGAGTGAGGGAAAGTTAGGAGGCAGCCAGGGATAGGACAGAGTGATCTCTGAGAAGATTATGGTGAAGAAGATGGAGACGAAAGGTAGTGGGCTTGGAAAAATCGGACAAAATGAATGGTTAATTGGGTCAGGGGTGTAAATGTCTTTTTCTAAATCAATTCTTACTTAAAGAAAAAATGTGCAAATTCAACTGGGGCGTCCAAATAAAGAAAGAATGCAAATAATGCTGAGAGGGAGAGAGTATATAAAAGGTTATTTTCACACATTTCTCAAGAATTTAACTGAGTAAGAAACATTTGTCTCTCAGTAAACTTAAAAAGGAATCCTTCCATTCCATTGTTGACACAATGGTCGTCTGAGGGCATTCCATACATTTTCCTCTTTAGTGTGGTATTATTTCCCCTTTTCTGATGTCCATAACCATGGGCTCTACGGTGGCCGAGTAAAACGATACCGTTTTACAGACCTAGACCTTCCCTCGTTGAAGAGTTCCCTTACTGTATTTTCTTTGTTTTCTTCTCTCTACATTACCAAGAATTCCCAAATCAAGCATACACTCTGAGTTCAGTCGAATTTGAATTGTAGATTTTTGTAGTGCAAAGCGATGTTGAGAGTGGTATGTACGTGATGGTGGCGGTGTCAGTACGATGGTGGTGGGTCGGTCATGACGACTGCTTGGAGCTGATGGCCGACTCTACTAACTTGCTCGCGAAATCGATGACCTCTATTTTCCCCTTCACCGTGAACGTCCAGACGTGGCTAATTTATATTTTAGAGTTTCCCTAACTTTGAAATTTAGAGATTGTGATGGGGAAGATGTAAGATCCGAGAGTGAATCAGATGATCTTGATTACGATTTTGAAGATGAATATAAGAATGACTTCATTGACGATGAGAATATTGGCATCTATTGTCCCTAACAATGGAGGTAATTTTCCAAAGTGTTCTTCTTTGTTTTTTCTTTTTGATTCTATAGTTGATTTCACATTACATGGCGTGAGGAAATTGAGCTACTTAGGGCGGAACGGGGTGGCAAGGGACCACCGATGTGAGCTTCTCAACCCCTCTCAATACCCTTCTCTGTGAACAAGAAATTGTCGAATTCGGCATTGGTTTAGCAGCAATGGTAAGTTAACTGGTATCAGTAGTCGATGTGAGCTTCTCAACTTTAGCATTGTTTCCTTGTGAAGTATAGTAATGTGATGTTTGGCCCTAAATTAAGGGAAATCGAGTTATCTATCGTGGAGATTCAGTTCGCAGACTACATATATCCTGCTTTTGATCAGGTAAACGTTTTCGTTGAGATTAAGTAATAGCATAGAAAATTTATGAATACATGCATGTTGACTTCAATTTCTGCAATGAAGATTGTGAATGAAGCTGGGAATCAGTTCAACTGTGGAGGTTATTCAGGAATGTTAGTTCTTTATTAAAATTTCCATTTCATTTTCTCCAGGGCTTAACAATTTGGACTCCTTATGGAGCTTTAGGCCATGGTGGCCATTACCGCTCACATTCTCCCGAAGCATTTTTCTGTCATGTGCCTGGTATAAAGGCTTAGGGCATGTGCAGTGGTGGTCTCTTAATTTTAAGAGACCACTCAAGAGACCGAAAATACTCACAGTGGGGGTCTCTTGAGTGGTGTCTTAATAAGAGACCACTCAAAAGGCTCTTGGTAAGAGCCCATTGAAGAGGCAATTTTGTCAGCCAAGGAACTGACACGCAGTCCAATTTGCTTGATCTGTGAGATGAGTGGGGCCGCCCAAACTTATTGCTCAAACTTGTCGTTCAAGCTTTTTGCTCAAACTTTTTGTTCACCACGTTATTTTAAACATTTTTTAGTTTACTTTTCAAGCTTTTTTAGTTCAAGCTTTTTTAGTTTACTGTTCAAACATTTTTTCGTTCAAGCTTTTTTAGTCAAACTTCTAGAAAAAAAATATTATTGTTACTAAAAATGAAATTTAGTTAATTTTCTGCACAATTTAAAAAACAAAAAATAATTATTTCATAATTTTTGAAAATTTGAAATTCAATTTTAAATTTTATAACGTATTAATTAATTTCACATTCAAATTATTTTGGGTGAATAAATTTATTTAGATTAAATATTGATGGTAAAATTAATGAGTAGGATAGAGAAAATCAAGTGGGTTCCATGAATAGTGCAGAGTGGTCTCTTACCACTGTGGAGGAAAAAAAAAGTGGTCTCTTAAGTGGCCTCTTAGGATTAGGTGGAAGAGAGAGATTGAGAAAAATAATATATTTATTTGATAAGAGACCGCTAGTGGTCTCTACCACTGCCCATGGCCTAATCCACATCTCTTTTACACGGTGTTTTTTCTTCTTCTTTTAAATCACTCCATCCATCCCACCCGAATCTGCACACTTTTTTGTCAACTTTATCAAATCATGTTTGACCAACGATAACTTTAGTTACATATACTAACACTGCGTTAAGATTTGATATTTAGAAAATATATCATGTAGGAAATCCAACTATATCTCACGTGATGATATCGGTGTCTATATAATAGGTTAAATTTATTGTCAAAGGTGTCTTTAAAAAATTGACTAAAAAGTGTGCAGATTGGGTTGCGACGGAGAGTGTACTCCTTTTGTCCCAACTCAAATTTCATTGAATTATTTTTACCATTATTAACAAACATGTTTTACTATTCATATGTTTATGTGAAACGTTGGTATACTCTCCCATCCCATTAGTTTTGAGCTATTTACTTTTTCATGTTCTGCAATGATCATGTTTGACTATCAATATCTTTAATTACGTATAAAAATTCCACATAAAACTTATATTTAAAAAATAGATACTAAGATGAATCCGAAAATATCTCGCATGATATTTTTATTATAAATATATTAATTCATATTTAGGGTCAAATTTGAGTTGCAAAAAGGCATTGAATCAAAATTGGTGGGACAAAAGGAGCAGCCGATTAGGTGAACCCCTTACCAATGCGGTTCCTTTTGTAGTACAAGTGTTTTTTTAAAAAAAATCATTAATTATTCATAAAAAAGTTATAAATATTTAAAATCTTATTTAATATCATTTCTCACCACAGAAAAATTTATATGGGGAGTATTGTACGTAGGGTGACAGGCTAATCAAAATTTGACAAGTGTCAAATGAAATGAAGAGGAAACAATATTAAATTAATTTCTTCCAAAAATTTAGCTACACCTCATTTTATTTAATAGTTATCAAATTTTAATTAGTCTCTCACACCACCTATAAAATTTTCTGTTCTCCCAGCATGCTTTCGTTAGATTTCTTACCCATGCTAGTCTCAGTAATTTCAATTTATTTCTTCTTCTTTATTATATCTTCAATTGTTTCATATATTCCTTATTTCTTTTCAGAAATAGTGGCTATCTATCATTTCCTTTGATATTATTTTTATGCATTTCAAATTTTAAGGAAGTGCTATTCCTTTTGTTGTTTGTGAAGATAATTCTTTTCTTCAACATAACATCGATATTAGAAAATAACTAAACTTGGAATATTTTTTAAAAGGCTTGGAATTATTTAGCTGATAATATATTTAAAAATAAAATTATTAAATGTGAAATAAATCAGTTATATAAGATATAGAAGTTAGTCATTTTCGATAAAGAAGTTAATTATTCACAATTATCTCACAGCTAGAAAGTAAAAGATAGTATTCAAATGGAGAAAAACTTATTTGAACGAAATATTCACGAACTTAACTCATATACAGAGTAGTTATTCTTTTTTCCCTTTTCATGTACGTGTTGGGTAAATAACTAAATTTCAAAGTTATTGTGAATAAATAAAATAAAATGTAGTGATATATATCTATAACAACTAGCAATTAAATTTGTTCATGTACCATGTTTAGCTTGGAGTTATAAAATAAACATGTCATATAAACTCAACAAGTTCACATGAAAAAATTAAGAAAAGAGTACCCCTCCGTCCCAGATTAAATTGAACAGCAATCATTATCACGTTGTTCAAAAAATATGTTTGACCGTTAATATATTCTCTTACGTATAATAACGGCAAATAAAAATTCAATATTTAGAAACTACATGTTACGACGAATTAAACAATACTACATATAATAATATTGTAGCTCATATATCTATTTAAATATACGGTCAAATTTTGATAAAAAAATAGTGCCAGAAAAGTAACTATGCAATTTAAGATAGGATAGAGGGAGTATATTTTTATGTAGTGGAAAAATATAGGAAAAACAAACCATTGTGTAGGAGATCTCTAACTGCTTTCGGCATGCGACTGTTAGGCAACTTGGATTTCCAATAAACGTCAAGATCTGCTTGGCTTGCTGCGACTATTGCAAGCTGTGACCCAAAAAAGAAGTGATTAAATCATAGTTATTACAAACTTACATATATGTATATATACATACATATATACATACATATATACACATATATGTGTGTATATATAGTACACAAACTTACGAAAAGAAAGGTGAAGATTTGAAGTAGGTTGAAGGACTCCATAATAGCAGCTATATGTAAAGCAGAGGAGCGAAGGATGTGTAGTGGTGCTAATATATTTGTGTGAGAGAGTAGAGAGGAATATTATATATATAGAGAGAGTAGCAGTGGGGCGATGATATGGGAGTCAATAATGAATTTGGGAGCCACATCATTTATAATTGTGAAAAATGATTTTATAACTCTACCTACTTGATATAAGTGTCAATATAACTCTCAGATAATTTTTAGTGCAGATATAACCCTACTTAGTTGATGTAAGTGTCAATATAACCCTATAAGTGGTCCGGTGGTGGTCCGGAGAAAATCTAGCCAAAATCCGGCGGACCGGTGGTGGTCCGACAGTGGTCCGGCGGCGGTCCGGCGGAAAAGGGGTCTGAGGGTTATATTGACATTTACATCAACTAGGTAGAGTTATATCTACACTAAAATTTATCAGAGATTTATATTGACGTTTATATTAAGTAGGTAGGTTATATTGGTATATATCCCTTTATAATTTATGACTTGCAAGTGAACACTACAAAGCTTGAAAGTTTGATAAAAGCAACGTATCACCTAAAATTGGTTCCTAGATTTAATTACCTCAACTGTCATCCGCTTCCACACATTCAATGCATGCACCCTATTCGTAAATGGAAGAGTTGGGTGCGCAGTAGAAGTACCGCCCCCATCAATTACTGGGACCCATTAAATTATACTCTTCCGTGTAAGATTTCTAGACTACACTTTACAAATTTTTTACCGTATTCAATAAGATGTTTGTTTGACGGTTAATATGTAGTATAATTATGTATGATAATGATAAGTAAAAAAATTTATATTTAAAAACTAATTACTTCGACGAATTCAACAGTATCACGTACGATAATATATGTAGTATAATTATGTATGATAATGATAAGTAAAAAAATTTATATTTAGAAACTAATTACTACGACGAATTCAACAGTATCACATACGATAATATTATTATTTATATATCTATTTAAATATGTGGTCAAAGTTTGTCAGTGTTGACTGTCAAATAGTAAGTGTACAACTTAGTTTGGGACAGAGGGGGTATTTCATTTTTGTGCTCCTTCTGTTTCGCTGAGAGTGACACACTAGATTTAACCTCTTAGATTTATGTGAAGAAATTGAGTTGTTGAAATTGAATGTCGAAAGTAAAAAGTATAATGACTGAATGAGATTGAAGGAATCTTTTCAAAATGGAAAATGTGTCATTTAAAAAAATATCTCAATAATGTAAGTGTGCCACAAATAGAGAAACAGAGGGAGTACAAATGTTTATACGTATATAATAGGGGTTTGAAATAAGCTCGTCAAATTTCAATCATAAGATTCAGGCGAAATAAAGAAATAAAAACTTACGAAAATGAATAATAGTAATTTTATTCAATGGCGAAGAGAGTATAATCTTCTCCCTTCCTTCCATTCTAATTTTTTTTACCATAATCAATGAACATGTTTGCCAGTAAATATTTTTAGATACTTGTAAAAATGCCACATAAAAAATTAATATTTTAAAAATAGATGTTAAGATAAATCTTATATTATTCATGTATTCACTTATATTTAGGGTCAAAATTTAACTTTAAAAAAGTAAATAAGCAATTTAAAATTAATACGAAGGGAGTATGATATTTCTGGAGTTTAAAGTTTTAACATTTTTTTAGATTTAATTGTAATTTATTATTATTATTGAATAAATCTACTTTGTAGTTATATTTTCTGCACATTCAATGAGGCTTAGACACGTGGAAGAGTTGAGTACGTGCTAGGAGTACCATCCCATGAATTATAAGCATGTTTATATATACTCACTCCCACAAATTAATTCTTGGTTAATTTTACTTTCGAAGGTTAAACTCTAATTTTGAATATTAAATTTTATTACTCCATTCATCCCAGATCAAATTACTTCAAAAAAATTCAAGCTCATCAAGAAACTTATCTTACCGTTAATATGTTTAACTACGTAAAACAACGGTAAAGAAAAAGTTCCTTTTGAGAAACTACTTGTTATGACGAATCCAACAGTAACACATACGATAATATTATTGCTTATATATCTACTTAAAAATTTGGTCAACGTTTGATAGAGAATAGCGTCAAATAGTAAGTGTGCAGTTTAAGTTGAGACAGAAGGAGTATCATATATTTAAAACTATTATCATATTAGAGTGGGTCTCCTGACAGACAGATTGTTCATAAACTTATGGAACAGGCAGGGCTTGTTTGCAAATAACAGGAATTATGTGAAACACGCAGATCTGGGCCATTAGGTCTGAAACGGGTCACACAAAAACACATACCTCGAAATCCTCGCATAACTGTTTCTTCATCCTTCTCCGATTTTGATTTCTCTGCTTCTTCTTCTCATATTTCTTTGCGATTACTCTGCGATTTCACTGTTTCTCTGAAGTCCTCCGACGACAATCGACGACTTTCCAACGAAATTAATTAAGGAAGAAAATCGCGAATTAGAAAGATATATATTGCTAGATGAAATTGAACCTGATCAAATTTCAACAGTTTTAAAAAATAATGTAATTGAATCTGATCCTGCTGAAGAAAACACAATCGAAACAACCGAGATTCGGCTCCAAACAAATGAAATATAGTTGCAAGAAGATGAAATATTACCTAATTCCATTGAAGGTATGAATATCTCTCATCGGATTGAAATCATATTATTGAATTGCAATCGATGTAAATATAAGTGTTTTTGAAACTTCTAGATACTGAAATTCGACTACTATGAACATGTGGAAGCATTAGTATAATAAAATACATTATGCTGAAAATTTTCATATAGTTTATACATTTACTAACATAAAACATGCATACTTTACAATAAAACATAAATTAGATTAAAATGAACAAAACACAGAGAACGCATATATCAGTTTCAAACTTTTGACAAACTTGTGCATTGTTAAGCTTATAACATGTACAACATACACTAAACTTTGAATATGGTACACTAAAAATAGTATTTATTGTGGTGATCAGAACAAAACTTCTATAATTTTCTAATTATAAGTAAGTTCATGTAGACTTTGCATAAATCACATTAGAACATGAATATCTTACATTATAAATTGTATTCATTATTGATACAAGTGCATATTTTCCAAATTTAAATGAAATAGATGCCAGTGAAAATCTTACCGGTATAAAAGCAAAAAATTTGGAAGTAATACATACTAATCTGCACCAAGAAACATGTGTTAACAATGCATTTAGCACATTTATTAGTATGTTTTGGATGGTTGATTGCTAGGTTTAATTGGGTTTACATCAAAAGGGGTTTGAATAGCCTTTGTTGGTTTTCTTGTCTAAATCCTTAGTTTTGTAGATTTATTTATACCTAATGGATGTTGTGTCCTTACGAGCATCTAGATCCTATTTTTTTGAGTTTCATTGTAGATTTCTCGTAAGCACTTCAGAGTAGAAGACCATTCGCAATTATGGTAGTAGACCGAAGGCCACACGCTTAATCGTGGTAGAAGATGGAAATGCGCCTAGGGGAAAATGAGTGGAAGCCCTGAAGAGTTAGAAGATTGGTGATCTGCACCAAAAAACATGTGTTAACCAATGCATTTGACACGTTTCTTATTATATTTTGGTTGGGTGATTGCTAGTTTAGTCGGGTGTAGATTACAAGGGGTTTAGATAATCATTGTTATTTTTCTTGTCCAAATCCTTAGTTTTGTAGATTTATTAAACCTAATGGATGTTATATCCTTACGAGCATATCTATATCTTGTTTTGTGAGCTTATTTATAAGATTGCTCATAAGCACTTCGGCGTAGTTTGTAGAAGGCCATTCACAAGGATGGTAGTAGATAGTAGAAAGTCATTTGCAAGGATGGTAGTAAACAAAAGGCCACGAGTCAAAACGTGGTAGTAGATGGAAGCAAGTCGAGAACAACAAGGAGTTGAAGTTCAACAAAGAAGGAACTGGAGAGACCGTGATATACTACACGAGCCGTGCTAGAAGACCTTGGCTTGGGCCACTTTGTTCTTCATGGCCCGTGCCAACACAGTGCCTCGTGCGGTTAAGTATGGGCATAAGCCGTGCCAAACTTCACGGCCCCGTGCAAAATCAAGTTCAACTATGCTAAAATCAGCCGTGACAATTTGCACACCCGCGCCATCAGTTTTCAAGAAATGGACTCCCAGCCGGTAGCCCGCAATGTTTTACACGGCCCGTGCCATTCAACTCATCAAGAAGCGTCTGAACCGCGATGAATGGTGTGGCCATGCGCTCAAGAAGGCCGATACAATGGCTCAACTAGCAACCAGTGCCTAATTACAAGGGTCGTGCTAGGCTGGGAAGCACGAGTCGTGTAATATAGCATGACATGTGCCATGACGGCTGCTAGGGTTCACAAGGGAATAACCCTTCACTCTTAGTTTTATTTTCTCTTTGTTCTTGCCCAAGGGCATTGAATCCAATGAAATATTTGGGTTTAATGCTCAGGGAGTAGTAATTTAGCTTTGGGATTTATATTTGTATTCATGACTTGGTAGTTATTTTGTAAGATTCTAAGATCTTCATACCCTTTATTCTTATGAACATTATGTTGACTTGTTCTTTAAATTCTTGTTAGTTGCATTATTGTTAGATTATGTTGGCATACACCTTAGTTTACTTTCATCTTGGTGCATTTATTGACATCCCCTGAGGAGTCAAACCTAGATGTAATAGGGGGAGCGATAGTCCAGGACCATATGGGTGTATGCATGTGGGTCACCGAGTCAACGTTCTGATGACCGTACACTAGTTATCTGGACTGGGCCTGAAAGGTTACTGATGGAGATATCTTAGTAGCAAAGTAGGATTAGCGTAATTCAACCTATGTCGTTACAATCTTAGAGTCAATGATAAGGTGCTTATCCCTTCGCCTCTGAAGGTTTAGGGAAAAGTATTTATAGTGGAGTGCTTGGGACGTAATCTTAAGGGGAGAATTTGATCTACACAGCAAGTAGGCCCGTTGTTGCTCTCCCATAATCATGGAGGCTGTGTCGATAGAAGAATACATTTGCATCCTTATGTGACAGATAGGAGGTAGTGTTGACTATCGACCACACTACGTGGCATTATCATTAGGATTTATTCATATGTCTTGTACTTGATATAATCTAGGATTGAAATGTACTACCGGTCATGTAACGCAAATATCCCCAACAGCTAGTTTATATAGTTTACTCTCTTCTATCTTTGCATGATTGTAGTTGTTCGATAAACCCCCCACCCTAAACCCTATTTTGTTATGCTAGTTATTCCTGATACGTGATCCGATTAATGATCCGGCTGAGGCTGTGTTTAGTTAACCTTTAAGGTCCTACCATCTCTGTAGAAGACCCTGTACTTGTCGTTATCTACCTTTTTGGTAGCTTAGTAGTAAGAACGGAAGAAACAATATAAATTCTATCTTTGGTCTTTCAAGTGCTCCACTGGTAATTTACAATCCTGTTGGGTACAAACAAAATTTTGGCACTGCTGCTGGGGATTCTTGTCTAAAGACTTCACTGTTAATTTGCATAGCTTTTTGGTAGAGTAGTTCGTGTTTTTGTTTTGATTTTTATGGTAGTTTGGTTGGTTTTTGTTGTTGAGCCTTTGTGATAGCTAGACCAGTTACTCCTAATCTGCTTGCAAGTGTTTGCCTTTGGTTTGGTATTGTCTAGTTTCTGGTTTATGGCACATATCCGTACCACGAATTTATAAAATTTACACTACCTACCGGATAATGCAGGTGGTCAGAGAAGGAGAAAATGAGAGCTAGGGTAGTGGTTCCACAAGGACTAACTGTGATAGTTGAGGAAACTGTAGAGATGAATGAGGACAATCGTACACTTAGGGAGTTGATGGCTCGGAATTTTGAGAATCAACCCCTATGCATTGTCTTCCTACCTTTTCACCAAATGTGACTCTTGAGTTTAAGAGCAACATGATCCAATGCCTACCTACCTTCCGTGGGATGGTCAATGAAGATCTGAACAAGCATTTTTCGGAGTTTCACCTAGTATACACCAACATGAACCCACCCATAGTTTTAGAAGAAGATTGCAATTTGAGGTTATTTCATTTCTCACTGCGGGACACAGCTAAGGATTGACTATATTACTTTCTGCCGGGGTGTATCACTTCTTTGATAGACATAAACTGGAGGTTCCTTGAAACGTACTTTCTGACTTCCAAGTTTGCGGGTCTAAAGAACAGCTTTCCAACATTTCACAAATAGCGAACGAGTCCCTTTATTGGTATTTGGAAGGTTTAAGAGATTGTTGGTGAGATTCCCCTATCATGTTTCTTTGGCTTGCATCTCACCCACACATTTAGCCTCCTATTTTTACCAAGGCCGCCCTTTCAGATTTTCGGCCTATCTGGGCCCCAAATGTTACCTAAATTGCCCTCTTGGGTTTTCAACTTAGCGGGTTTGCTTTTTATTTTTGTTCTTTTCATTTTTTCCAAAATTTTCAATTTTATCAATTCTTTTCAATTTTCAATGTTTTTCTAATCCAAAGTAGGAAAAAGCATCCCAAAAAATTAAAACCAAAAGCATCCAAAACCAAAAACAAAACCAAAAGCATCCAAGTCTAAAAGCATCCAAAATAAAGGAAGTCTAATGCTAACTTCCCTCCCCACACTTAAAACACTACATTGCCCTCAATGTAGATAAAACCGGGCAAAAATAATATGAAGCAAAGTGGAGGAGTGGAAAATATCTCACAATCACTGTTGGGATGAAGAACCGCCATCTCCAGAGTAGCACTGTCTGTAATGGGCCATCCAATACTTATTCCTCCAACGCTGCTCCCTACGCCTCGCTACCCCGGGATTAGGGCTCGGGGGGACCACCATAGTGCGACTGCAGGTCCCAGACTCTGGATGAGAGATGATCAATCTCCTCATCCATCTCCATCAAGCTCCGAAAGATGAATAAGTCGTGGTCCAAGATCATGCCATGCAGTCGGGAGTAGAAGTCTGGGGGCGGCCCACTCGAAGCTATGTCTGCACGCTACATCTAGCTCTATTGCCAAGTAAGCCACCAGGGTGTCTATCTCAAGCTTAGTCCGCTGAGGCTGCGGGAGCTTCATGAATGTAATACCGCCCACATTATATAACTAATTATATGCCTCCGAGTCAGCCGTGGTCTTGATAAGATGGAAGTTGGCCATCTGTGCCAATGTAATGTGGTACGATTCACCCCTACTTAGACACTGAAGGCCTGGAGGAGTGGCGATGTCCAACTGCTCTACTAGAAGGGTGATCATGCCCCCTCATCGAAATCTCACCCTTGTCCTTCCCCACTTCCTCAAGAACATTGGCGATCCACAACTCTGGCCAACTCCCATAGCATGTGCCCTCGCTAGTCAATTCCCACAAATAGCAAATATTTTTATTAGGCACATTCATCACCTTAGCTTGACAAAACAATATCATCGACAAGAGGTGATGCACGGAGCGTATAGCAGGGTGGATGATAACATTGTTCTTATTTCTCAGATTCCAAACCCATATTGTGATGGAATTCCAAAATAGAAAGTTCCCCTTAGTGGTTTAGGTATGTGCCTCTGGATCAAACCTTGCTCGGACTTCCACTGCATCCCAACCAACTGCCTCTTCAATCTGTGAGGGGCTTATCTAATATCATTGATCATTGAGATGGAAATTAATGAACCTCTCGCAGGGCACCCATTGCCTCTTAGTGTATGCCTGCACCGTGGAAAGAAATTCCAAGATGTACCTCCGGTAAGTTGGTGCTGCCCCTGTCAAGAAACCACCCATACCTCCTTTATTGAGGAGGCAGAGAATCGGATCTTTTAGACAAAGAGTGTCCAAAGCACCCTCATTTGCAAAATATGTCTCTTGGATCTTCAGTGAGGCAAACCGGTCCCACTTATCCGAATATTCGCTGATTATCCGACGAAAGCCCATAATCTATCCAGAGGGAGTGTCGGTGCTGGCTCAGGAGCCGGTGGAGGAGACTGAGGTGGAGCAGATGGGCCCGTACCTCAAATAGCTCTAGGTCTCTTCATAGGCATGCCTATCAACACATCAAACAATGTCAAGCGCATAAGGTCATAAGAGAAAGGATCATGCGATCATCAATAAGACATCATCTCACGAAAGTATGCAACACATAGTGATAAGCATCCAAACATCATTATAGAAATTCGCAATCATAGTCAAAGTGATGTAGTCAACACACTACAATCACCAAAAAACCACTATAAATTTGCAAGAATACATATATGTCCATAAATGTAGAATTCAATCCAAATGCATTGCTTGATACATTATGCCACGATTATGTCCTATTTCACCAAGCTAGGTCATGCATTGTAATTCCCCATCCAATTGAGATCATGATATAGCCCGAAATTTACTTATGCAATTCTCTAAAAGAACAATCATCTCTACTTATTACCATTTTTAGCTAATATCAACAAGTCAAAACTTCTAACATTCATACCCAAAGCCAAACTAGTATAAGTATCATCTAAAAATTGCATACCAATATCAAGCTATATTTACCATGACAACAATCCAAATCCATACCACAAACATTTCACAAACTATTCTAGAAATCCCACATATTAACACATTCACAAAAATCACCATATTCATCAATATCACAATTTATGAACACAAAGGTGAAGAAATGTACCAAATAGATGTGTAGGATAATGGAAAAATTGAGCCCACAAATAATCCTAGCCCTATTCACTCGAAATTTCAAAATCCCCAAAACTTAGGGTTTCAGGTTCTTGGTAAAATTTGACCGGATTTGGTGTGTTTGTGGAGTGGGAAAGGATTTGGAATGAAAGGGAGGATGATTGTGGCATTATGGGTGGTTAATTTTGGCCTGATTAGTGGAGATGTGACGGAGGAGTTATGGTTTGGTAGAAGACGGCGGAGAGGAGAAAGGATTTGGGAGAAAATGAGTTACTGCCCCATTTTATTCTTATATGCACAGTGTCGCGACTCGCGATGGATTGTCATGACTAGTGGCGAGGTATTCAAAGGGGCTTTCATAAGTCAAACCACCGTCGCGATCGCGACAGGCTTGTCACAAATCGCGAAACTTTGGACCTGAGAGTTGCAAAAATTAAAAATCTTCTAAATTTCATCGCGATCGTGACGGTCTCATTGCGACTCACGAAGACCTATCATGACTCAAGACAGCTCCGTCGCTACTCGCAAAATTTTGGAATTGAGAGTTCATTTTTTTAGATTTTTTTTCTTCTGATTTTGGTTGCGATTAGCGACATGCAGGGTCTCCCCATACTTGGAAAATTTTCAATTACCAACTTCCAATTTTTTTTTCTCTTCTCATGACCTTCACTCCTTCATCCATCTAGTGCAATGCACTTCAATTTGCTACAAAAATTATGGGAAAACACACTCAGGAAAAGAACAAGACAATATAATGAAAACAATGACAAAAATTCTAATTAAAATAACATCAACGAAAAGTCACGAATGATGATCAGGATGATCAAAACCAAGTTTGTTTAATGTCGTCGGCACAACTTACTCCCTTAATTGGACTTATTCATCACATGGACCAATGCGATTGGTCTTCTTTCCTCGATCTGGGACAAAACATTTGGGATCCAAATCATCCCCCAACAAGACTTGGTGCACATAGCTTAGGGCCTCTTCATACTTCCTCAACATGACCAACAAATCACCTTTTGTTCCATGGTAATCTCAATCGAATGAGCATTCTGATTTTTCTCTCCTTCTCCAAGAGATGAACCTTTAAGAGCTTCTAGTGGCGGTTTGGACTCTACCACCAAAGTCTTCTCACGAGAATGAGGGAAGCCCACTTTATTGGAATTCCCGTGGACACACGAAGGGTGTTGGATGTTGCTTTCCCAAGAGAGTATTCATCATTGTTGTTTTCCTTCAAGTTAGTACTAACAACATTTGCAATCAAAGCATCATTTAAAGTATCATATATGGAAACATTCAAGGAACTACCATCATTGGGCTCAAACACATCTTGCTCTATATCATCAACATCAATAGCTTGGCAAGAATGTTATCTACTACGATGATCAATAGAATTATTAGTGTCAAATTCTACCTCCCCCAATAAAATTCCATGGTTAATGTTCTATTATGCACATCAATTATTATCCTTGCAGTCTTTAAAAATGGTCTACCTAAAAAATAGGTGTGGCATGATTATCACTCTCCATATCAAGGACATAAAAATCGGTGGGAAATATCAAAGAGTCCACTTTTTACCAACACGTCCTTCGCAATACCTTTTGGGTATTTGTTAGAGTGATCGTCTAGTTGGATAACAATCCCGGTTTTGTGCAAAGTGCCTAGATTTAGATTCTCATATAAATAATATGGGATCACATTAATGAAAGGATCCAAATATAGCATGTCTTTGTTAATGTATTTTCCTCCTATTACACAAGGGATTGTAAACATTCCCAGATCATCACATTTAGGAGGTAATTCATCATCAAAAACGGCGGAGACATGTTCACTCTTTCCACTCTTATTTTCTTCTTCAGTTTTTGTTTCCTATTGATGCTACACAATTCTTTGAGAAATTTAGCATACCTAGAAATTTGATTTATAGCATTCAAGAGTAGAATATTTACCCCGTACCTACGGAAGACTTCGTAGATATCCTTGTTATCCTCCTTTGTTCCCCTATTCTTAAAGGGTTCCGAAAATGGGGGTTCTGACACATAGATAGGAATCTCCTCCACTTTGGATTTTTTGTAAGGAGGGGATAAGGTTTCAGGATTTGATCCCGGCCTTGGCACGAAGGTTTCCACCTTGATTTCTTCCCCCTTATTCACATTCTCATTGGCCAACTCTTTGGTCTTCTTTTTCAATATTTTTGTCCTTCTCAAGCACCCGCTTAACAGCAACCTTACCTTGGGGCTCTTTCACTTCCTTTCTACTCCATAATAAGATGTCAGTCACATTTTGTCGAGAATTTATCTACAGTTAGGAAGGAAGTTTTCCCTTTTCCCATGTCTCCATCCGATTGAAGATTTGAGATATTTGGCTCACTTGAGTTTCCAAGTTTTTGATACTTGATTCGATCTTCTCTTAGAATTTCTCAGCCTATTTAGCTCATAGGCTCAACCTCCCAATGACTTGCATCATATCATCTTTTAATAATACCAAAATATCGCCTTGATCATATGGCTTGTCTTGGAGCCTTGGCGAATTATTTTGTGGAGGCCAATATTGTTGTTGAGGGCAGTATTGTGGTAAATTTTTCCCTACTTGAGTAGAAGCTAATCACCGATTTCCCTTTGCCCTTTTAATATTCTTCCAGTAGAAGCTAATCACCGATTTCCCTTTTATGCCGGTTAAGGCTTTAGGCTTGACCCACTTTGTGAAGTAGTTTACGGTCACAATCAGGTATTAAAAGTGGCCTGGAGCTTTCGAGAAGGGACCCACCAGATTGATTCCCCATTTTTTGAACGGCCAGGAGCTGTTCATGTTCATCATTTATTCCTAGGGAACATGAGTGATCGATGCATGTCTCTAACACTTATTCTAAGCTTAGATGTGCCTGTTGACTTCATCGAACATTTTTTGCCAGTAATATACCGCCAGAAGTATTTCTTGGTTATCAATCGAGCCCCCTGGTGGCTTCTACACGGTCTCTCGTGGGTTTTGCATATCGGATAATCATCCTCATGGAGGGCTACACATCGAAGGAGTGGCTGCATATGACCCCGTCGATATAGCACATCCTCATTGATCACATACTTTGGAGCCTTCAGTCTGATTTTCCTTGCTTCGATGGCTTTCTCAGGGAGGGTACCACCCTGAAGGTAGCTTATAATTGGCGTAATCCACGAGTTTTCCTCCTCCACCATCATTATTGTCATTTATTCATCAAAGCTACGTTTTCTTAGTGTTTTGACCATCCACTTCCCCCCCGAGTGTGATTATCTACCAACGTATATTTTCCATGTTTCCTTGAACTCTTTTTCATTATCAACTTCTATTGGTTCTGTGGTTTCCACAATGAAATTTGCTAAGGCCTAACCCTTAGTAGCTGTTCTTGGGCTAAACTGAATGTCGTGTTCCCCGGTTCAATCCCCTGTTTCATCATTCGTTCTGAAGCCTCAGGCTTAAGGAGCACCTGTTTGCTTGGATGACTGGTAAGCGGGATGATCACGTGGCTCTGAAAGTGATGCTGGAGCCATCTCGCCTCATGGAGTAGGGCCAATTAACTTCTCAAGGGAGGTATATCGCATTTTTGGACCATGAAATGCCCTGCTTACGAAGTAGATATGGTGTTGTGTCTTTTCTTTCTCCTTTACCAAAACTGGGCTTATGGCTAAGGGAAGGGGGGGGGGGCGAGATGTACATGTATAAATATTCCCCCCTCTATGGCTTCATGAAGGTGGGAAAGCTTCACAAGTGTTCTCTTAATTCTTGGAAAGCATACTCGCATTCCTTTGTCCATTCAAATATTTTGGCCTTTCAAAATACCTCAAATAATGGTAGGTGTTTCTCGGCTCCTTTGTAGAGAACATGAATGAATGCAACCAATGATCCGGTGAGTCTTTAGATGTCCTTAACCTTTCAGGGGGGCTTCATTTTTATCAAAGCTTTGACCTTCTCCAGTTTCACATCGATTCCCCTTTCCAAGACCATAAATCAGAGAAAATTTCTAGCTCCTACTCTGATGAAGCACTTAGCTGGGTTTAGCTTAGGTTTGTGTCTCGGAGTCTCTAAAAGGTTTCTTCGAGATCCAACAAGAATTGGTCGTAGTCATTGCTTTTTACTACCATGTCATCTATGTATATTTCCATATTTCCTGCCAATCTGATTTTTGAAGAGCTTCTCAACCCACCTTTGGTAAGTTGCCCTTGATTTCTACAAGCCGAATGAGATTTTTTTTGTAACAAAATGTTCTGACGTATGTAATGAACAATGTTTTTTTCTTGTCCTCCTCTTATATGAGAAACTAATGGTAGCCTTTATGGGCATCGAAAAAGGCGAGTACCTCATATCCTACTATTTCTTTGTCCAGCATATCGATTGAAGGCAAAGGGTAGCTATCTTTGGGACAACTTTTGTTGAGGTCCGTGAAATCTATGCACATCCACCAAGTGTCATCATGCTTGGGAACCATAACATTATTTGCTAACCATTCTGGGTAAAATACTTTTTCAATGACCTCTGCTCGAAGAAGTTTTTGGACTTCTTCCTTTTTGGCTTCGGCACTTTTAGAGGTGAAACAACCTTCTCTTCTGCTTGACGGGTTTTTGGGATGGGTCGATATTCAACCTGCTGACCATCAATTATTTGGCCACTCATATGAAATCGAATGTGCTCTAAGAAAATACAACCACATTGTCATAAAAGAGGTCCTTTAATTTTCCTTTTGTTGCAGGTGGTATCCTCCTTCCCATGGCCACCGTCCTCGATGATCGAATGGTTAGCGGTTTGTTGTTCATAAGTCTGACTTCCCCATTTATTGAAGTTACTTTATCACCCTTCTTTGCTTTTTTCAGGGCTATTGCCAAGAAGCCTTGAGCTGCCAACTGACCCCCCAGATAACTACTTCATTGTTAAATGATAGGGGGACCATATAGCTTACGCCTGGCACATCTAGGGCCTTCCTAATATCACATTGTAGGGGGATAAGGCATCGATAGTGGCGAAGCTGCAATCAACCGTCACTTTTTTTTATCTCCATCAGCCATTTTAACTGGGATGGTTATGAAACCTAGGGGGAGCACCGTCTTTCTAGTAAATCTAGACAGTGGTGAAGTGTTTCTCCTTAAACTATACCCAACTGGTTAAAGAAGTTGGAGAACATTACTTCCACCCTGCTGCCATCGTCTACGAACACCCTTTTGATGTAGAAATCTCTAATTGTAGCGTGGATCACCATCAGGTCCGTATGAGGGTTTGACTGGGTACTGGGTCTGTTCCTAAGAAGGTTATGGATTCCTCGGGTCAAAACCATTTGTGGAGTGGTTTTCCAGGGGGGATATATCAGAATTACGCTTTAATGATGGTGTTCAAGTATTGGTCACTCACCACACTATTGATGAAGTTAATCACCATGTTTGCCTCCTCGCCTCGATTTCTATCCACTTGAGCTTCCTGGTCGAGCCAACCATTTTCTCTTAGTTGAGCTTCAGCACGTCCCCCATTGTTTCCTAGTTGGTATTTCCAACCCCAATAAGATCCCTTTTTGTATGGTTTCCCACGGCGACGTTCTCCCTTTCCCTTCGAGGGGCCTTCTCCCTTTGGTCTTTCGATGTGTCCAGAAGTAGGCCTTCTCTTACCACACTCCTTGTGATGGTTACACAACTTGGGAGAATTCATCTTCGAAGGTATGTCCTTGCCGGGAGGGGGAGTTCGAAACAGCCTTTTGTGGATGGAGTGTATTATTGACTGAGTCTTGTTTAAGAGGATATAGCTCTCGAAATATCTGCTCAAAGCCTCCGGCCTTATCGTCCTTGGCTCTAAATCTTTATAACTCATGTTCCCTTCTCGCTTTTTCTTAGTAGCTTCCTCGATCTTCGAGTATTGTTCAACAATTTCTTGCAGCTACTGCAAGCTTTCTGGCTTCTTCAAGACTAGTTTCTTATACATGTCGAGGTTTGACATCCCATTCATGTAGCCTAGGATTACGCCATCCTCCGTGCGGTTAATCACACTGAGGCTTTCATCCAAGTATCGATGGTAGAACACTTTTGTTGATTCGCCTGGCCTCTGCTAACTTTGGTAGATTTTGATCAAGATCTTGGTGAACCACTTCTTTTGGAAGAACAAGCTTGGCGATTCCCTTCCAAAATCTCTATAGGAATGCAACGATCCCTTGCCAAGCTTGTTGAACCATTCTTGGGTTTTTCCTTGTAGGTAACTCCTTACCAGGTTACACGTCAGCTGTTCGTTAAAGTCCTTCAAATTCATCAGACTGAGGAAGGTCTATATAAACTCTTGAGGGTCTGTATCTCCACTGTACACGGGAAGCCTTTCGTGCAGATTTACATCGGTGGGCCACCGAGTTGCAATGATTGCAAGGCTAAAAGGGAAAGCTGCGACTTGGCCCTAGGCTGCAAATTATGGCTAATTCTTATTGTGATTTCAATTAATTATCCCTTCTAGGCTTCAAAGTGGTACATTTCTTCAACTCTTTTCTTTTCAATTATGATATTCGTTGAAAATGTGATTTATGACTTTGAAAATGTGCTAATTTTTGTGAATTTGGGTGAATGTGAATATATGATTTTTGTGACCCAATTTTATGAATATGTTAATTGGTTGGACTGATATGGATGATGTAGGATGTTGGTTTTATGATTTTTGGCTGTGATTTTTGTTATGATTTGGGTTGTCATTCTGATTTGGCTGTCAATTGTGATGATTTGTGCTGTGATTTTAGCAGAAAGTTTGACTTAGGCTTTAGGGTGTGATTAGTTAATGAATGTGACTTTGGCTGTGATTTTGGGCTGTTAGCTTAATTTTGGCTGTAATTTTGGCAGTCATTCTAGCTGTGATTTAGACTTAGATTATGATTTTGTTTGCCTTGATCAGGTTATTTTAATTTGGCTACATTTTGACTTTAATTTAGCTTTGCTTAATATAGATAGCTTTATTATTTTGGCTTAGTATAGTTAGTATTACAATTGGAATGAAACATATGTGCATGGACTTACATGCATTTTGTTTATTGCTCTAAGTTGCATATAAGTTTGTAAATATATGTTCTTTTGAAATAACATCCAAGTGATTATATCCTATTTCCCTGTGCGCCTGATGTGTTTTGCTGTATTGATTAGATATGGCCCAGAAGAAGAGAGTGAGAGCAGATCATTCTGCCCCACCTCTACCTCCTCCGCCAGCAGTTGAGCCTGCACCACCACCCATCCCTGAAAAATTCATAGGATTGTGTCGGATCACCGGCACCTTCGCTCAGAGGTAGAACATTTTGTCCACCAAAAAGATTCAGGAGACCTGTTTCGCTGATAAAGCAGCATTGGATGTCCTCCAGCTCAAAGAGCCAGTCCTATGCCTCCTTGACAAAGGAGGTATGAGATGATTCTTATCATGAGGAGTGCCCATTTACCAGAGGTACATCTTGGAATTCCAATCTACGGCCAAGACTTATACGGAGGTGGATAGGGTACCATGCGAGAGGTTCATTCTGTTCCACCTGAATGACCGCTCGTATGAGATGAGCCTCTCGGATATAAAGATAGCTTTTGGGTGGGACAATGTAGAGGTCTAAGCGAGGCTTGATCTGGAGAGGCATACACACACTATGGAGGAGAGCTTATTGTTCTGGCAAGCTATCACCCGGAAGGTGCAGAACATCAGGGACAAGAACAACACCATCATTCATCCGGCGCTGGTTATGTGCACCGCCCCTATCCTCCGCACTATTTTTTCGCGTTGAGTCAACAAACGTCCTAAATGATGAGATCCAGTTTTTGTGGGAGTTGACCAGTGAGGGGATGGGATAAGGAGGAAGGGAAAACTTGTGGGTTGATCAAATCCTAAAGATGGCGAAAAAGGACATGGGGGAAATTTTGGCTGGGGGCATGATCACACTTTTGGCGGAGCATTTGTCCATTGATTTACCTGAGAGCTTTCAGTGACTTGGTCGCAGACTATCTTATCGTATCACGTTGACCTGAATGGTCAAATTTCATTTGATCAAGACCACCGCAGATCCTCGGTCATTCCAGTGGATGTACGGGGCTGGCAGTGTCCCTTTCATGAAGCTTCCACAGCCCCAACATACAAAGCTAGAGTGGAACACACTGGTGATAGATTTGGTGTTCGAGCCAGATTAGGAATGCAGATGGGGTTTTGAGCTGGAGCTTAGGAACCTCACCATTCATTCTGATGAGGGTTCTATACCCTTTTCTATAGATCCATCGCAGGGTGACCCGATGTCAGTCACCACAGCCTTCTCCACAGCACCCTCAGCCGGACTCGATACAGAGCAGTCACAGCCACACTCAGCAGCCACCTGCTGATTTCTTTTACTATATGCACAACATGATCTACCACCACAACTTGTATGTGTCGAACAATATTTTGGATATGGATGACGAGATCGATTAGCTGGCATCCAGAGTGTGGGAGATGCAAGCCCTAGCTGGTGGCCCCGCAAGACTGAATCCTGGAGTAGTGAGGCGCATGGAGAGGTATCCGAGGAACGAGGCATGGATGACCGAGTATTAGTAGCGCTACGGAGATGGTGGTTCTTCCTCCCATCAGGGATAGTGAGCATTTTTACTCTTCGTACCCCCGCACTTCGATATGTACTTTGTTATACATAATCATTTACCCTAGCCTGGATACATTGAGGGCAATGTATGGTTTATGTGTAGGGAAGTTGCTAGCTGTTTCATTTGTTTTTCTTTTGGGATTGTAGATTTTCTTTTTCGGGTGATTTATTTTTGGGATGTTAGCTTTTAGGATGTTTGACATTTTAGATTTTCTTTGTGCTATTTTTATTTTGGTAGAATTTAGACATTATGGATAAATCCATTGCTTTTGCAAAATTTTGAAAAAAAAGAATAAAAATAAACCCGCTAAGTTGAAAAACTGAGAGGACAATTTAGGCAACATTGGGGAACCTGAATAGGCCGAAAACCCGAAAGGGCGGCCTAGGAAAAAAATGAGAGGCTAAATGTGGGTGAGATATGAGCCTAAGAAATATGATGTGTGGCTAGGATGAAAACCCAAAAGGGCTCCTAGGCAAAATGAGAGAAAGAGAGAGAAATGAAAATGAAAATGAAAATTTTACTATCCACTCATTTTCCGGCGTTGGAGTCATAAGGTTGCGGTTCAAAATTGGTTCATCGGGTAGCCTAACATCTTGGCACTTCTTGGGATTGGGTAAGTTAGAGGAGAAAAAGAAGCAAAGTATGAAATTTTTTATTCTTGGTAGACTTCATTTTTAGATATATATATATATACATATATATATATACATACATATATATATATATATATATATATATATATATATATATTGGTATGGAGTGAAGCTTATGTTT
>JAULKM010056072.1:0-12525 GCA_032355605.1 Rubia tinctorum
GATTATAATTATATTTGGTAGGTTTAGATAAGGTAGATTCATTTAAGAATTCATCCAATATTTGGATTGATTTACTTGGATGAATATGACAATTATTTATATTTATTTTAGGAGTTCTAGTTAGATATGAGTTTAGCTTTCGAAAGCTGTCATAATTCTTTTCAGTTTCCATTTGCACTGGTTTAATTTTACCCTATAAATAAAGGGGTTTGGACGAGATATTAAACACTTTTAAACACTTTTTTATCAATCAAATATTGTAAATTTTGAGTTATTCTCATTATCTTCATTGTTGCTTAATCACACGGGTTAATTAAATTTCAATCTCCTTTGTAAGCTAACCCTGCGGGCTAGTTAGTTTATAGAGAAACCTTGTGATCTAAACATGCGGGCTATTTATAGAGCAAGTCGGAGTTGAGTGTACCCTGCGGGTTAGACGCTTGAATTTCGTGCATTTAAACTGAGTTGGCGCGAGATTCTCAGTTTAAATAAAGATTCGATATTCCGCAATCCAGAGTGTTCGCAAGGAGATTCATATCACAAGGCCAACGTCAGAAAGATAGAGTTTGGGTATATCGGCACAAATTTTCCAAAAGTTAGGGTTAAATTGGCACATACAATAATAAGTTAGGGTTATCTTGGCACTTTCTGAAATTGCAGGGTTATATTGACGCTTTCAGTTTAAAGTCAGGGTTATATGAAGCGGGTAAAGTTCTGAATTGTGATACAGATGGTAAGAAGTCAACAAGTACTATCTCCGTTTCGTTGGATGTGACACCATAGCTTTAAGTGTTAGGATTTATGTGAATGAAATGAATGGATGAAAATGAATTTAGAATGATAAAAGTAAAATGAGTAGATTAAATTGAACTAATCTTGTTATACATCTAAATTGTGTCAAATTCACAAAAATAACAAAAAAAGAAAAGTGTGTCATATCGAATGAAAGAAATGGAGTACTCCCTATTAGCTAATTTAGACATTTGCTGTAAGAAAAAAAACCAATCTAGACACTTTTTTTCAATGTGTTTATTTTATTTTGACAATTTTTAAATGTGGTCACAAATTTTAAAGTAAGTGAACAAGTTACGGGATATTGTAAGTTTTATAAGAGCATGTGCAATGACAATCTAGAAACCGAAAACATTCGTAGTGATGGTTTTTTGGTAAGACACAAACAATTTGGTTCGTTTACACCTCTAGTTTCAACTATAATTTTCTTGGTAAGAAATCGCTAGTAATTAATTTTCTTTCACCTCACTCTAAGAAACTGTTTAAGAAACCACCATTTTTTTCTTACAATGGTAAGAAACTACTTTCTACTATTCATGGACCACACTTGATTTTCTCTATCTTACTCATTAATTTTACTATTCATGAATTCGATTGAGTTACGAACCGAGATCGAGCAGGTCACAAACAATCGAGTATGAGATCGAGATAAATTTTCTGGGCTCGAACGAGTTTGACCTCAAACATGAACATAGTAATTTTTGTTGAGCTTAAACTCGATCACAACAGTACTCGATCTCGACTCGGTTCGGTTCGGTTACACTCCTACTAGCCGGAACAAGAAAATTAGTTACTCTTATAGCTTATGCTTAATTATGGAGTACAACTTTTTGGGAGAACGAGAGAAAAGGTCATAGGTTTGTAGGGCATGGGGAAGGTGTGGGTTTCGTCGAGGAACCAGGAAGCAAGTACGTAACCTACAGTTAACAGCAGGAAGAGAGATTTGATTGGGATATGGTACTCTCTAGCCAATTTAAAGTGCACACCTATTATTTGGACGTTATTTTCTTTTAAAGTTTATTAACATATTTAAATAAATGTATAAGTAACAATATAGTGTATGTGATATGATTAATTTTATCGTTACAAATATTTTTAAATATTTTTTTATTTACAGTTATTATATTTAGTTAAATATATTAAATGTAGGAAATGGATGTATTCGTAACAGTGCTAATAAAGTGGCTTTATTTGTAGACTGGTTTGCTGCCTGTCTTTTCGCTAGATTTTGTAGCATTGTCTACAAGAACTAAAAAGATGTTGACAAACCATGACTCCATCAAGATGTAGATATTGTTAGGGTGTAAATTTAAAATAAAGTTGGGATAAATTTGATATATTGCGATAAAATTTGGGTACTATTCTGGTAAAATTTGATACTTCCTATTTTCCAGTTTAAACAGCACGGAATATTTTTTACGGTATTTTAAAAAATATGTTTAACCGTTAATATATTTAACTACGTATAATATCGGCAAATAAAAAGTTAATATTTAGAAACTACTTATTACGGTGAATCCAACAATATCACATACGATAATATTATTATTTTATATATTTATTCAAAGATGTGGTCAAAATTTGAGAGTGTTGATTGTCAAATAGTAAGTGTGTAATTTAATTTGGAATAGAGAGAGTATATTATTTTTCAATTTTAGAACGGTAAAAATATAAAACTAACCTTATTATTTTCTAAAGTGTCAATCTAACCCTGTAAAATTTGAAAGTGTGATTCTAATCTTAAGTGTTTGAACAATTGTGTCAATATACCCAATTTGCACTATTCCGGTATTAACTGATCAAATTCTAGCGTTCACCATATATGAAAAGATAAAAATACCCCTGAGATTAAAACTAAAATTTTAGTGATAAAGCTACCCCTAACTACCCCTTGCTCTGCCACCGGCACCACGGCTCCACCTCACCACCACTGCAATGCCACCAATGCTCCACCTCTTCTTCGTCACTGCCGTTTCTCCACCACCACAGTCGTTGCTATACCGTCGCCACCACCTGATTCCTAACCCGCCACCACTCGATTCCCAACTCGCCACCACCAAGGCCCAACCTGATTCTCAACTCGTCACCACCCAACCCCAGCCCGCTACCACCTGATTCCCAACCCTAGCCCCAACCCCAGCCCGCTTCCAGTGTTGAAGAAGAGCCCGCCTCCAGCATTGAAGAAGAGGATGTCGAAGGAAAAGGGCATTGATGTCAAAGAAATGGTGGCGTGGTTATTGCTCGAACAAGACGCCATCGAGCATGACTTCTGTGGGGGAGAGGGAGACGCAAGCGGCGGAGGAGGAGAGAAGAGGAGGGGATGTGAAAAGTAGGTTTTTATAGTTAGGGTAAAATGTTTGGTCTAAAAGAATAAAAGGAAAATGCTAAGGGTAAAATAGTTTTTTAGGCATTTTCTGAATTTAATTTTTGTAGGGTATAATGGCCAATTTACTTAATTTCGGCAAATTTCATGTTGTCGGGGTTAGATAGACACTTTTATGTAAAACTTAGAATTAGATTTTCACTTTCAAATTTTACAGGGTTAGATTGACATTTTCAACTAAAATATAGGGTTATTTCATCACTTAACTAATTTTATAAATTAGAACATCATTTTATAAATTACAACATCCAGTAATGCGTGTGAAACTTAATTCAAAACATCTCAAACTTTTGACTCATTCTACATTCGATATCACTGGTGATGAATGTCACTTTGACTATTTTGCTTTTCTCATTGCAGTGCACACATTTGGTGGTGTTTTATGTGTAAAGACGAAGAGGTACAAATGAGGTAATTTCGGTCAATTGCATAACATCAGATCGGATGAGCTGTTGACTGTCGTCCAAGAGTTGAAAACAACGACCAACCAAGAATTGCCCCAAAATAATAATTAAACATCTGTTATCATAAAGTCTTATTTTTAGACAATAGTTGAACGATATCATTTTATAATTAATCTAATACATAGCATGATTTGATGTTTACTTTTATTTATTACAATGACGTTCTTATAATATTAAAAAATGCATCGTAATATAAATAATTATAATTTAAACTTGAAAGTTATTGAAACGAGATTTTTAATGATTGGTCTATTAGTTAGTCGGTCTAACCCAATGCCTTTTCTACTTGGTTAGGCATTCAACATCCTTAAAAAAAATACAATCTATTATTGAAATTCGTGAGTCATTTTGTATAGTATTAATAGATGTTATGATAGAAATTTAACATTTTACTATGATATTGTTGCTGGAAGGTGTTTGGTTGGCCAATAAACATATATTCTCACTGTTTTGTCCATGGCCCTTTTTTATTTGAGCGGTAATTTGTTGTTGCACATGTAACGTGTAAAGAGTTTCAAAATGCTGGAGAATAAAACTATAGATTAATATATCAGCATGTCATCTTGATATTGTACCAATTAATTTTACAATAATAAGTATATGATTTTAATACCTTTCAATGTTGAAAATCGAAACCAATAATATATGTAGAAGTAAATTCCCCTTGGATTAGAGTTTGGATTATTGAGAATGTATAGAGTGCATAAAAGTAATCGAAGTAAAATGGAAACTATACTAGACATATATTCATAACATAACTGGCCTTCTGTTGTAACACCTCATTCAAGCGAAGCGTTGGATGCTTGGAGAAACATAGTTTGAATTGGAAAAACTGGAAAAAAGAGATAAAGGACAAGAAAACCCTTTCCTGAAAATATATGCAAGCTGAAATGAAGTGGGGAAATGGTGAAGACGAAACTTGCTCGAGGAAACCAACTCACGAACAAAGTGATATTCAATGTCATTGTGTTTCGCCTGCTTATGCGCAACATGATTTTGAGCCAGAAAGATGGCGTTGGTGTTATCACAAAGCAGAAATGGGATACTGGATAAGGAGAACTGAAAAATCGCGTAATAGAAGAGAAATCCATGCAACATTTGCTGCAGTATTAACCAAAGCATGATAATCAGACTCATAACTCAAACGAAAATTGTATGTTACTTCTTAACGCTCCAAGAAACGAGGTTTCCACCAAAGAAGACACTATACACATATGTGGAAAGACATGTATCGAGACATCATGCCCAATCTACATAACTTGGAAGAACAAGCCGAACATAGTGCATGAAACGAGCGAAAAGACAAACTATAGTGTATAATCCCACGAACATAAAGGAGAATACGAGTAACTGCGGAAAAAGATCACCCCTAAGATCGTGAAGGTACTGATTCACAATGTTAACCGCAAAAGTCATATCAGGATAAGCGATAGTTTGATACTGCATGCACCAACCAGTGACCGATAAAAAGTGGGATTGAAAAACTTCCAGTTGTACTACCGTGAAGTTGAGATTGCGAGAAGAACAACATAGATAAGACAGCAGCACCGGTCATCCCAACTATATCAGAATATCCCGAGTATACTTAGCTTGGCCCAAGAACAAGCCGGAAGAAGTAGATTCTACCTCCAAACAGATAAAGTAATGTAAAGAGCCGAGGTCCTTAATGGAAAACTCCTTATCAGTTCTAGCAATGAACCGACGAATAGTTGAGGAGTCGTTTCCAGTAAGGATAATGTTATCTACAAAAACTAAGAGATAGAGGAGAGTAGTACCTCGAGAAGAGTAGAACAATGATTTATCGACCGAGTTGTAAGTGAAACAATGGTAATGTAGATAGGTGTTGAAACACTTGAACCAAGCACGAGGAGCCTGATTTAAGCAATAAATAGCATTCTGCATGAAATAAACATAATCAGGACGAGAATCGTCTGTGTAGCCAATCGGTTGGCCCATGTTGACATGAGCGTCAGGATAAGAACACCAATGAGGAAAGTGTTCTTGACACCCAATTGATGAAAAGGCCATCGACACATGGTGACAATGGCAAGGACGATGCGAATAATTGACACCTTCATATCAGGTACGATCAAAGATCGAACCCTATAATATGAGGAAACCCCTGCGTGACTAGTCGAGCCTACTTGAGACAGAAAACCCATTTGTACTTGGCAACATTCATATCTGGAAGGCGGGACACCAAATCCAAGTATGCTGGTGGCGAAATGCATTCATTTCCTCATTCGTGGCTGAAACCCAATGAGAATCACGAAAAGCAGCATGATAATACCAGGGCTCGGTCTAAGCAACTAGTGCAGCGAGAAAACCATATACCTCATAATCAGAGAAGGATTGAGGACGCCCAGAACGATCCATCGTCCTGGGGGTCATTTGGTGTGCCCGAGAAAGTGGCGACTCATTAGTGCTATGTAGATGTGACTCATGATCTCTCTCTCTCTCTCTCTCTCTATATATATATATATATAAAGTTTTGGTTTTGTCCCTCACAAAAGTGTTTCTCTTATCACGCCCCCTCAATAATACCACATACGTTGATAGAAAATGATCACGAGAAAAGCAATGGGAATATAAGTCGACTTGGTCAACCAGACCAATTTTGCACTCTGATATCATTTAGAAGTGAATTCCCTTTGGATTAGATTTTACATTATTGAGAATATATATATCTGTAGTAGATAAAAGACATAGAAGTAAATATGATAACCATAACTAGACATATACTGATATGATTAGTTTTCTAGTTGAAACTACCAAGTGCGTACTCATTCAGATGCTTATCACAGTGTCATCATACTATTTGAGTTTGTATTATAAACACTCTATAATGTTGGATGCACCACTCTCTTCGAGAACAACGTTCTGAGAAGTTCTTTGTAGTATTGTCAAATTTCCACTTAATTATTATAAGCATGATGTGCATTATCTCACAAAAAAACTTTACAACATGAATGCACCTGTTTCAGATTAGAACAGATGATCTGCACTACAGTAGTTGTATTTAAATAAAATGGAGGGAACAGAGCAAAGGTAATTTTATGGATGGATTTTGAGTTTGACAGTAGGAAATCCACTAAATTTTTTTTTACCTGCTGTTGTCTGGACCATATAATTGGGTGATAATTTCGCACGTAGGTAAGATTAATTTGCAATAATTAAAAGAACGTGATTAATGTAATGAAAACACCACGTTAATCTCCACAATAATTCCTGTCGGCCAAAAATGGACCAGTCCTGCAGCAGCTGATCGTGTGCTCTTGGCATCCATAGATATGCAAGAACCTGAAAGAAGCAAAATTTCATTAGCCTGATGAGAACAAACAGTAACATGTTTCATTGTTATGCTGATTGATAGGGATAATAAACTGTTATATTTATAAATAAGTAAGCGTTTTGTAAACTGTTAAGGTATAAGTACAAGTAGAAGGTTTATTTGAACGAAAAACAGAAGGGGAAATTTTTTTTACTTGTAAGCGCATTTCCACCAAACACGGTCTATAACGCTATCACTTTTATTTGTTTTTGTCACAGTATCATTTTGATACCGTATGTCTATTAAAAGTACGGTTCTGTTGAATAACAGAAGGAATAGAAGTTGAAGCAACTATTAGTAATGGCAACAGGATTGGACAGTTGCAAATTAAACATCAATTTTCAATTAATTCAAGCTATGATTAACATTAGGAGCACTAATTTAAAGTATCAAACCATGCATACCCAGACCCGAATTTGCATCTCATTCTTCCTGCAAAAAGTCAAACAGGCCCACCCCTTTTCGGCAATTGAATTGATATGGGAGGGATTCAGCTCAACTTTAAAAACAAAAAAAAATGAATCTTCAATCATTTCTCCCCCCACTTTCAGTTTTCAAAGATTTGTCAAAATGGAAGCACACTTCAAAAGACTGTCGCAAATAATTGAGCTGAAATCATGTCTTTGCTCACATCCCACGCAAAGATGGAAAAGGGGAAAACAAAAGCTTAATTGTGTTGGTGACAACTCTTAGTAAGAGCTATAAATCCATGGCCTGCGTTCTCAGAAGTCTGAATTCGCTTAATAAAAGTGCACACACAATACTCTACCATTCCATTCCCAACCGTGTACATTTCCTCATTAAGACCTACTACGCTAGTTTTAGAAACGGTTGAAGTTGCCGCCACGCGATTCCCTTTCAGGCATGATTATTAGACCCCAAGGGCGACTTGAGAACAAGGTGTCAAACTAGACTGATAATTGATCGCCTGTTGAAGCGCTTCTTTCAGTTAATTGTCTGTTAACGACTACAGTGGGTCAAGTGGCTCTTTCATGAATTGAGCCGCTCTGCCATTTGATCGACACACGGATGTGGAAGCCGATCACGAAGACGGGTTTTGACATAAAAATTGGTGAGACGTAGTCGAATAATGAATCAATAACGATACATGTAATTCATCAATTCAATATTCTGACCCGGCCTGAAAAAATCAACCGCTCGAGACTAAGCTGGTGATTTGTGGCTACAATGGAGTCACGATGTAGTGCCACTAAAACAAGCCCAAGCCTTTGCCAAAAGCGGAGCAAAAGCAAGAGAGTGAAAGTGGAACACCGAAAGCAAATTCAAATGGTTACTAGTTAAGTCAAACGATCAACCATGGTGAAATGCAGTATTGTTGAGTGGTCTATTCATCCGATCATTGCAAATATTTTGGTCACTTTGAATCTGATCTTTCATTCATCATGCCGCATGCAACTTCATCACATACACCTAGAATAGGCAGATTTTAACTTCATACTCAAAACAAGTTACAAAGACAAAAGATCAATATCTCGAGTTCAAGTACAATCATAACCTTTAAATTGTACAAGCTAAAGCAAAAAGAACAAACAACACAAAGAATGTACAAACACAGGAATAAGAAATCTAGAATGCATAAATGAAGTATTCTTTCAAGAAAACCAAATGGAAAAAAAAATGCCACTCTTTTCAAACTTGCTAGATTGTCTCAGCAAACTATAGTAATATCCCCCAAGACATAAAAAGGATTTCCTTCTAAGCAGGTAGTACACAGCCAATATCAACACTGGACAAAAACCACTGTCAGTATGTGCTAATCTGGCTCATGTCAGGTATAAAAATACGGCACTAAGCTAAATACACACTCAGCTTCAGAAACTGGACGCGGGATGCTTTATCTCAGTATGGAGGGGGAGGATACAAACCGGGAAATGGACCTGAAGAAAATATATTCCAGAATTAGCTATAGCTGAAAATTGCATGAAGAAGAAAACTGATCACTTAGTACGAAAAATTATATACCTGGGGGGTATTGAGAAGGATTGTATGGAGGCGGTGGATATGGGGATGGAGGGTAAGCTGTAGGTGCTCCGTAAGGTCCAGGATAGGCAGCAGGTGGTGGCTGTGAATGGTAGGGTGAAGGTGATGCGGGATATGCTGCCGAATTAGGGGGGTACGAGGGATAAGAATGAGGCGATGGATAGGATGAAGGGGTAGGGTAATGACCGGATGCCGGCAGGTAATGACCCGTCGATGGTGGAGCAGAGTATGAAGAATTGTGGGGTGGTGGTCCTGCCATATATGGTGGAGCCGATGGACCATAACTGGATGCAGGTTTCTGAAACATTTCAAACCGATCATTAAACACTTGAGTTGAGGCCATTTTACAACGTTAAGAAATTATTGAGCAATATGTACTGATCTCATTGAGATGTCACAACTTACGTGGGCATTTGCGTAGTGCATAATTACACGAACTTCGCCTGCATGCCTGGAAAGGAGACATATTTGTCAACGACACTAAGATTATCTTCCGCAGGACTTATCAGCTAAACTTGTGTAAGCGAATTTCATGGTACATGAAGCATAATTTACCAGGCAGGCATTTTACTGAATTACTTCTAGATTATCGTACGAACAATATGCATATGAGTGCGGAAAGTCTTCCCACACATCTAATTGCGCATCATTATATCACATAAATTCTCAAAGTTCAACTTATAAAAAATGAAATTGATATATAAACAGTATAACTATATGAACATGCCACATTATTACATGATAAGAAGATACCACCTCAGGTTGGATCATAGGAAACCATCCGCTTACTGCATAAGAATGAAGCACTTACCAACTTATGGTACTAAGCCCCAACATTTGTACATTAATGCTACATTAATATTCAAGGCAAAACACTTCACGATAGCGAAATATCCAAACAAAAGGAAGGATCATAGTCGAGAGATTTCAGATTTGAAACCTTTCAACTACATTACATGCACAAGAGGAATTAAAAACAGAGTGGCTGTATTCATTCACCTTCGTGCACCTAAATTCTAAAAACAAGCTAACCAAATCCAAATTTAAAAAAGAGCAATGTACACAAGTATATCCCAAATTCACAGCAAAAAAGCAACGCAGCTACACAACTTCTGAATGCAATGGACACACCACACATGACATATAACATAACATACGCACATATTCACACTAACGTTTGGACATTTCCTAGAAATTTACCTCCCGTGTTTAGTTTGTAGTGACCAAGTGCTGTCATCGAACCCTTGAGAAAGCACTTTCATTAGCTGAATCCTAACATAAACAAGCCAATACAGTCTAATAAATCATCCACACACAAAAAAAGAGGGAAACGAAGAATCAAAAGAAAAGGGAAACAAGGAATCACTTACTTTCCACTACCAATGAAATCATCCCTATTGACAGTATTGCTATTCCAGACAGACACATTCATCTCCCTCAGCCCTTCTATTAAGGTGAACACGAATTTCTGCTGAAAAGTTGGGTTTTTCCCTCCATCTAATCATCAATCCAACAAATGAACTCAAATCAATTTCTAGAAGCACAATAACAGGCAGATAAAAAAGAGTTTGAAAATGAAATTTCAAAAAACCATACCTGTACAAGTCGGCGTGCGGTGTTTGGTGCTGGCGTACTCAAGGCAAACGTAAGGATCTTGTCTGGAAATCCATTCCGTATCTTTCAATTTGCTACAACTCACAACTGCAAATTCACAGAAACAATAACATGAATCAAACGAATCCTCCAAATTTCGTCCTTCAGTAAAACCAAAAAACGGCGGGAGATTCATACCGGTAACTTCCAAGAGTTGACCGTGGATACCAGAAACCGACATCGGAGCAATAAACCAACCGAAAAGTGAAAGATTTGCGAAAACTTGATTATCAAATTGTCAGAATAATGAAGGAGATGCTGATGATTGAATAATGAAGGCCGTTTATATATATATATATAAACGCAGCTTTTTTCAGGCGGAAAATTTTGAAGGAAATAGCTACGAATGCATCAAAAGGACGAGAACCTTCTCTTCGACTCGGTTGCTGTCGTAATTTGTTTTTCCTTATCTTCCGGGAAAATGGCCTTTTCATCCTTTAAGAAAAGTATTTGAGTAAAATGCTTAGGTAAGTCCCAGTTCTTTGAAAAGTGTAAATATAACCCTCAGTTTTTCAAAAGTGCTAATATACCCATGCTGATTTTCAAAAGTGCAGATATACCCGTGGCCGGCCAAAATATGTAAACTTACACCGAGTACCCCCTTTTATCCTCCTATTTTTTTGGGTACAACTGCTCACTTCAATGATTTTGGGTACAACCGCACTTTCAAAAAACGTGGGGTTATATTTACACATAACAAAGAACTGAGGGTTATATACTTTGAATTTTCTTTTAAAAGAGGAAAATACAAATAAGCAATCACGTAACGCGTTTAGCGAAGGAGTTGAAAATGGATAGCGATTAATATGAATAAAGTATACACCTGATTATTAAAAGAGCGCGTACTTGTGTTTTTCCCAGAACATGGAGAATAAATGGAAGCAGTTTGACAATTCTTATGTATTGCTTACTATTTGTGGATATGATATTTATGTAGTAATTACAATTAAATTATGGTAGTGCGCAATCTCTTTTAACATAATGCACCTCACTATATTATGAAATGCACAAAATATCACAATGGATGCGATGCTCTTGATATCCCATAATATCCCATAATACCATGTAATTTTCCGTTATTTTTCTCTTTAAATAATTGAAGTGGATTTTTATAGACATGGTTTCGGTTTATATTATACGAGTCGAAATTAAAAATGCACCAACTTGCTTTTAAAAAGTGTTCAAATAAAGACCGGAAGATATAATATAAAAAAAAACTGGAGTAATACAAACGTGTAAAGGAGGTCGGCTTTAAATCATTTATCACATGATTGATACCCGTTCGATGAATATCCTTCATCATGGTGGTTGACTTGTGACTTTGGTCACCACACTTGTAGATGAACAATTATTATTTTTCTTAAGTAAAAATGAATGACCTAAAAAGACTATTTTTTCATAAGTTATGAAAAAAATAAAAATAAAATAATATATTAAATATTAAAATATTTTTTTCATATTACATTAATCAAGTTATAAATTTATAATTACTGTACATTACCTAACAAAAAATTTTATATTGCACAATAACAGATTTATAGTGGGGCCCTTGAGAGCATGTGTCCAAAATAAATCCGCTGTTTCCTATGAGCATACTCCCTCCATTTCATTGGAAGTGGCACACTTTCTTTTTTTGGTTGTTTTTGTGAGTTTGACACACTTTCCTTTTATGGCAAGATTCCTTAAATTTCATCCACTTATTCTACTTTTCCCTTTCTAAATTCAATTTCATCCACACGTTTCATTCACCTAAATCCAAGCACCTAAGGCTACCATGTCAATTCCAGTGAAACGGAGGGAGTATATTAGTACAGCTTTGTTATTTCTCCCACGACTGTAATGTTTATCCAAGTTCTGTAGTATTAATTAATTTATCCAACAATAGCCGACAATAGTGATAA
>JAULKM010056083.1:0-12524 GCA_032355605.1 Rubia tinctorum
GTTTATGTTTAGCATTTTCAATCTCACTAGACTAGTTCAGTTCAAAGTCAATACCGATATTTCCATTCCAACGCGCACACACGTGTTTTTCACACTCTACCTAAGCAGTCAGGGCGAACCACCTTTATATTTTATAAAAAAATTGTTTGTGAAGTATATCTGTGTATGTCCTTTAGATTTTTCCTGTTCTTTTTGGAAAGAAAATTCAGTTTTAAAATAAAAAGTTGATGATTACTACATTGATATCAAAATATGTATATATTTTTGTCTTCTTATTGAGTATTACCAAATAGGAAAAGGGTTGTTCATTAAAATAATTTTTTTCTTTTTTTTTAAAAAAAACAAGAAAGTTCAGGGAACTTAAATACTACCACCTCTTATAAATAATCTAATGACAAGTTTCCACAAATGTACACCTAGATCATAGTAATTGTGGAAATTAACATTTTCTACTATTATAATTAGTTTCATGAGGCTTTATTGATGTCTCAGATAGCTCGGTTCGGGATGACTCATAAAGACAATACCCAAGACAACATAGGACTCAAAATTACTCGTTAATTTGAAGACCTTGAGGTCTCATAGTATCCTTGGAATTCTTAGCATCTCTTATTCCAGATTTTCATCTCTTTGTGTGAAGAGCTATGATGTTGCACTCTCCACTCGAACTGAGTACACAAATTTCTTGCAGTGTGCATTGTGCAGGGCTTATCTCCTTTTTTGTTCTGAAGGTTAGCTTGGGACATTTCTTCTTTCCAAAGATATATTTATGCTTATCATTATCAATCTCACCAGACTAGTTGAGTTCAAAATCAATACCGATATTATCAACAACGATAATTTTGGTTGTTTAACAATGAGGTTTTGATGGTAGATGACGGTTGTAAAGTTCTAATATTTATATTCAATCCAATTTAATGCCTTTATTTTTTGGTCAATAAAGGACTGGTGAGATATTATGTACACGTACGTATGTAAACTCAAAATACAAATGTGGGATCGATTTTCTACATAGTTATATCAACACACACGCAGGTCTCCAGCACACTCCACCCGAGCGTCTCAGAGGGTAATAAACTTTATATTTGATAAACATCAACTGAACGCAGTAGTGGCGCATATGAATGACAAAGCAGAGCCGCGGCAGGGGAGCCAGACTCTTCTAGTGGGGGCGGTGTTGATCACGATGGCTACGGAGAAGGTAAGGGCAGCGGCGACAGCACATATACAACTAAAGATAAGGGGTCCCAGATCGAACCCGCTCTGATACCATGATAAATTAAATTCGAGTTAATCAATGGTGCATTGATATCACATCAATGACACGGCTTATCAATGATAAGGGTTACAATATATAGTGCTACAACAAACCAAAGTCTAATAGCGATATGAGCCCATTTTGCTGCATCACGAGAGAATTCAGATTCAGGATTTGACATAGCAGCAGGATTGGATCAGATATGTGGTGGCAAATCAGATTGGTGAAAATATTCAGCAGCGCGTGTAGTTCGATGGTGGTGGCACGTAGCTAATGGTGTTGGCGCATAGATGAGACGAGCAGGAAGATTGGATCGACGTGCGGCTCAAATGATAACGGAAACCTAGAGGATGGATGCGGCGGTCGGCAAAAAGAAATTGAACGACGAATGACCGCGGGAACGCGATAGCACATGTGACAGATGCACGTCTTATGATTACGACAGCTCGAGGAAAATGGTTAAAGATAAGGGGTCCCAGATCGAACTCGCTCTGATACCATGATAAAATATAATCATTAATAGTGCATTCATATCACATCAATGACACGCCTCATCAATGATGAGGGTTATATTATATAGAGCTAGAAACAGAAGTATAACAGGAAAAAGATTCTAAAGTCTATAAGGAAATTATCATCTATAATCTAACCTACAAAGAAAGGGTTCTATTCCTTACTAGCCTCCCTAAAGTTGGAGCATGATGAACAAGAATGATCAACTTACGAAAAAGATTATGAAATTTCTAATTGTTAAAAATTTTGGGGAAAAAATCTCCATATAACGGGATTCAACTTCAGTAATGGTAGAAGTAGCAGTAACAACAATAACAGTAGCAACAGTAGAGAAATATTCAACTTCAATAAGAGAAGTATTTGTAGAAATCCTTGCGGGCAGTGCCGGTATGTGAGTGGCAGCGACGGTGCGTGAGGGCAGCAACTGAAAGCAATACTGGTGCACATGGATAACAAAGCAGAGTGGCGACAGTGCTAGGCTCCTCCGGTGGTGGCGGTGTGGATCAAGGTGGTGGCGGAAGCGCAAATACAACTAAAGATAAGGGGTCCCAGATCGAATCCTCTCTAATACCATGATAAAGTATAAAAGACTTTATTATGATGTCTTAATTTTACATCAATGATACATCTCATTCATAATGAGTATTACATTATATAGTGTTATAGTCTAAACTATAACAAAAATATAATATTAAATTACCATCTATTATCTAACTCACAAGGAAACTAATTCTATAAGAAAACTAACTATAACTATTCCATATTACTTTCTACTATATATAACTATTCCATAAACTATTTCATATTTCCTTAAGGATATTCACAAAAGATAAGATATAATATTGTTGAGGATATCACAAAATATCTCCTACACATTTCTATATATCTAGACTTTCATTCTTCCACCAACAACTTGCACCATGTTAACAAAACATCATTCATAATATAAGAATAGCCATTAAATTCCAAATAAGCAAAAAGGGGAGGTTTTTTTATCGGCTCTGGGAGTTTCGAGAACTCTTATCATGCTACCATAATCGTACTAAACTATTACACAACTAGTTTCAAGTTTCATTATTGATGTCTCACACAACTCAGCTTAGAATGACTCAAAAAGTACAACATGCTAGACAACTTAGGACTTTGCAAATAATGAGGTAGAGATATAGAAGATCAATCACGTGGAAGTGCAAGTAAACTCACATTTTCCCACCATCTGACTCAGTGCCAATTAAGCTTGCATACTCCATAGTCATGTTTCGTTAACTACAAAAACAGTTTCGGTAGCAAACTTGTTATTAACAAAAGAAAATGGACAATGAAGCCCAACAATATATAGTTAGTTATGTTGTTCCTTTACCTATACACAAGGCTCACATCCAAATTGAAATTTCTTTTTTGCAAATTTCAATATTTTTATCGTTACACTTGTCGTGCATCATTAAAAGAGGGAAGAATCCACACAATCAAATACTTCTTGGTATAACTTCTTGACACGCTCAAAATAAAATTAGGGCCTTTTTAGCGATCTATGCTTCAACAATCCATTCATCTTCAAATAGCAATTCAAAAACCTAAATAACATCACGGGCCTTCTTGTGGTCAATTTTAACTACCAAGTCATCAAACAATCAATTTCCTAAAGTTCAAGATTGTCTTTTTAAATGCGTTTCACCAATACTCCAAGGTACCAATTTATAAACTATTCTAACTGAGTAACTCACAACTCGAACACCAAAAATGAAAGGGGTAAAAAAAAGACATTATTTATTAGTAACAAATATTGGCAACACACTAGTACGTCTTTTGCACTTTCTACATGAATGCCTTTAGAAGTCAAATAAATTTTAAATTTTAACTATGCATTGCAGGTGAAGTATGTAAATGTATGCATTATAGATTTACATGTTATCTATTGCTAATTCAAAATCAAAATTCAAAAGACAATATTAGTAGTTACATATTCATTTTGAAATATGTATGTTTTTTTGTAATTGTGTCAAATACGAAAAGATTAGTACAATAATTTGATTGATTTAGTGGGTATATTCAATGCATGTTATTACTATTTCATTTATGTTTATTTAAGGACTAATCATAGTAATTTTTTTTAAAAAAGGACTAATCATAGTAATTTCACATAAACTCAAAAATTGCAGTGTGATCAAATTTTTGCACAACCATGTCGATGCACTCGTGCGTGTTTTGCACGCTCCACGTGAACGTCTTGGAGGTCGAAATCAATGTTAAATCTGATAAAAGTCCTGCATGTGAAATTTGTATTTGTATGCTCTATAGAATAACATGTTGTTGGTTGGTAACAAAAAAATCAAAAATGAAGACACAATCGATTTGTTTTTAAAAAAAAAAGAGAAAGTCAAGGCACCTTAATTATACAACCTCTTTAATAACTGAATGACAAGTTTACGCAAACCCAAATATAGATACTAATTGTTGCAGAAATTAACATTATATACAATTCAAAAACTACTTCCAGGAGATTTTGTTGATGTCCCATACAATTCGCTTAGGGATGACTCATATAGTACAACATGCGAGACAACGTAGGACTCAAAATTACTTGTAAGTTTGACGATCTAGAAGCATCATGGTATCTTCGAAATTCTTAGCATCTCTTATTCCAAAACAATTATCTCCTTGTGTGAAGAGCTCTTATTTTGCAATCTCCATTCGAACCGAGCACACGAATATTTTACCTTGTGCATTGTGAAGGGCCTATCTCCTTCTCAGTTTTAAAGGGTTACTTAGGTCACTTCTGCTTTCCACATATCTCATAAAGTTTATGTTTAGCATTTTCAATCTCACTAGACTAGTTCAGTTCAACAATGTGCCAAACATCTTACAATGGGGTTGTGACGACAGTCGATGGCAGTTTTGAAGTCCTAATTTGTATATTTAATCAATGTCTTTCTTTTTTGTTCAATTGCAGACTAGTGAGATATCATGTGAGCGTAAACTAAAAAAATGTAAGAATAGGATTGATTTTCTACCTAGTCAAGCCAACACACATGCACATGTCTTTCACAATCTATATGTGCGTCTCTGAGGGCGAATCAACTTTATATTTGATAAAACACATTGTTTTTCTTGTTTGTAAAGTATGTCTGTGCATGTCCTTTATATTTTTCCTCTTCTTTTAGGGATGGAGATTCAGTTTCAAAATAAACAATTGTTGATTACTACATTGATTTCAAAATATGTATATATTGTGGTCTTTTTATTGAGTATTACCAAATAGGAAAAGGATTGTTTATTACAATATTGATTTTTTTCTTTTTGAAAAACAAGAAAGTTGAGGGCACTTTAACTATACCACCTCTTCAACTTCAATAATTGAATGACAAGTTTACACAAATGTACACCTAGATCCTAATTATTGCAGATATTAACATTTTTTACTATTACACAATTAGTTTCATAAGGCTTTATTGATGTCTCACGCATCTCGCCTCGTAATGACTCATACAGTACAACACCCAAGACAGTGTAGAACTCCGAATTACTTGTTAGTTTGAAGACCTGGAGGCATCATGGTATCCTCGGAAATCTTAGCATCTCTTATTCCGGACTTAGCACGCATATATCTTACCGTGTGCACTCTCCACTTGAACTGAGCACACAGATATCTGACTGTGTGCATTCAGGGCCTATCTCCTTCTTAAATATGAAGGTTGATTTTGGACATTTCTTTACGGATCTCAAAATTTTTATGTGTGTCTTTATCAATCTCACCAGACTGCCTGAGTTCAAAGTCAATACCGATATTATCAACAATGATAATTTCAGATGTCTAACGATGAGGTTTTGATGGTAGACAACGGTTGTAAATTCCTAATTTGTATATTTATTTCAAGTTAGTGCCTTTCTTTTTTTGTTAATAAAGGACTGGTGAGATATCATGTACATGTACGCAAACTCAAAGATGTAAGTGTGGGATTGATTTTCTACATAGTTATGTCAACACACACGTAGGTCTCCTGCACACTCTACCTGAGCGTTTTGGAGGGTGAATAAACTCTATATTTGATGAACATGTTGTTTGTGAAGAATATTCATGTACTCCTTTGGATCTTATGTTGTTTTTGGAATGGAAATCCAGTGTTTAAAATTAAAAAAATTTGTTGATTACAATATTTTGGTCAATGTATTTTGCAAATAGGAAACAGATTGTTCTTTACAATATTGGTATCCAAAAATAAAGTCATATTTGGTGACTAATGTCCATAGTATGACGATCCAAAAATAAAGTTCATAGACTATAAAAGTTAAAGCATCTACGAGATGAAAGGGTACAAAGTATGATGACTAAATATAAACCTTACCCCATAGAAGGGTAAAGGGCCCATCATAATTGTGGGGATGGGCGACGTATTTGAGAAAAAGTGCTAAGTTGATGAAGTCCCTACAATTAATGAATGTTGCATTACTGCTTTCATCCATGTTACGTTCTTTATTTTATTTTATTTTATTGTTTATTTAAAGACTACGGAGATATCCTATGAACATAATGTAAGAGTTGGATTGGTTTTCTACACATTCATGTCAAAATACACACGCCATATGAGACACTCAACCTGAGTGTCTCATAGGACGAATAAAATTTGAATTTGATAAGCACGTTTTTTGTGAAGTATTCATTCGTGTATTTCCTTTATATCTTCTTGTTGAATTTGGAATGAAAACTTGGTATTTAAATAAAATCATTATTCACTGCAATATGGATTGAAATGTGCATATGTTGTGTTTATATTGAATATTATCAAATAGGAAATGGACTGTTCATTGAAATATGATATCTATAAATAAAGTCATATTTGGTGATTAAAGTCCATATTATAGCTATAGCGATAGTTCATGGTATGGTGACTGGAAAAAATTATGCGACAATAAGATAAACAGTTACAAAGTTTGGTGACTAAATATAGAATGTGTTTTTAACATTTTATTGTCTTCATAATATTATTTAATTAGTAACCTAATACACGGACTATTAAACATAAGATCAAACTGAGATTGGCCACAATCACAACCATACCGATTTAATCACAATTATATCTATTAAACCAAAATAGAAAAAATAAAACTTAAAATAATTTCCTTGATAAAATTTAAATTTAATGTATAAAAATAATAATAAATTGAAATATATGAACATTTTATATATTTCAAAGGAGAAAAGGGAATTTTACGTATTACTTGAGTGCCAAAATTGCCAAAAATTGAAAGAACTTCTTGGAATTTTATTTTTTAAATATTTGTAAATAAATAAATGTTGAAACTATTGCATTATATACCTAGACTTTCATTCTTCCACCAACAACTTGCACCCTGTCATAATATAAGAATAGCCCTTAAATTTCAAATGAGCAAAAAAGGGGAGGTTTTGATAGGCTCTAAGGGTTTCGAGAACTACTATCATGCTACCATAATTGTATCAAGGGATGAATATTCAAAACAAAGGTGTTCTACAAAGACTTGTTAAAAATGAGGTATTTGGGCCACTAGAGGATGTTGTGGGTGGCGATAAGCTCCTTCCCTACCCCACCCCACCCCGACCCCCGTGTGCCTGTGAGATTTCTCGACCTATATTTGGTTCTAGATGCTAGAGAGGTTGGCAGTTGATAGGCTGGGATCATATATGAAATTTTGTGATATGAATCTCCTTGCAAAGATTCTTAATTATGGAATTAAAATCTTTGATCGAATGAAAGGATCTGCAAACCCTCACTAGATCCCACAAATTGATGAATAACTAGCCCTCTGAATTACTATCAACTCGAATTGATCACCAACTAGCCCTCGGGATTGACTTTCAATTAGGGAATTTGTTCACTAACTAGCCCGCAGGATTAGCTCACAAATAAAGGGTTCTTTGTTCACTAACTGGCCCGCAGGATTAGTTCACAAATGGTATTGATACTTAATTAACCCACATGATTAATTAACAATGAAAAACAAAGAGTATAAACTTGAAAGTCTGAAATTTTTATTGATAATAATGTTTTAAAATGCGTCCAAACGTCTCCCCTATTTATAAGATATAATTGGGCCACTCATAAATAGAAACAAAGCGGATTTGGTAATTCCCGTTAGAAACTGAAAAGAATTATGGCAGTTTTAAGAAGTTAAAACCATATTTAAATAAAATACCTAAAATAAAATGAGTATATATGGCCGAAATTTATTCAAGCTAATCTTGAATAAATATTGCCTTATCTAATCTAACCAAATCTAATTCTAGTCAAATCAAAACTAAATATTTTAAACCCTAATTAAAATACTACCAAAAACTCTTCTAAGCCAACATGGCCGAGTTTATGTCTTTATTAATAATAATTAAAAAAATGATCACACTACCTCATTAAAAAATTCAGTGGGAAAAAGAATACAGTGTTGACATCCTAAAAATATTAAACTAAGAAAACGGTAATAAATAATATTTTTGACATCGTATCATTATGATTCATATAACCTTTCTTTTGCATCCTAGAAGTTGATAAAAGAAACCTCACCCTATAGAAATGTTGAGGATTCATCATTGGTAAGTTTATTAAGGTTTGCAATGGATGAAGGTCGTGAAAATTCTATCAATCCACGTTAAGTCCTATCAATGGCCTATTATTTTGCCCCTTTTACCTCGTTTATTTCTTAATATCAAATAACCGAGGTAAAATTTTCGTTTACCTCAGTTTTTTTCTGAGTAAAAGGGTTTTTTTACCTCGGATATATAAAACAAAGGTAAATAATTGCCTTTTACCTTGGTTGTATTAAAAATGAGGTAAATATTATTGGAAATCAAAATAAATAGTTTGACCGACGTAAGTGCGACGTCGGTAATGATGTTGGTCGGACCAAGAAGTATCAGTTAATCGTGACATGACCAACGTCGCTATGTTTATCGGTTTGAGCGATTGTTAAACAATGGTTTTTAGGGACGTCGCATTTGTCGGGCTGTAGTTTGTAAGTTTGGTTCCATTGAGCAAAATCTAATCACAATACTCAAAAAAAAATTCCATTCCAGTTTTCCACCTCAAAAATAAAAACCACAATTTTGAAGGTGGCCAAGAGGATTGTTGATTGTGCTTAGTCATATATCAAGTAAGTATTTGAATATATTCAATTTGTAGTTTCATTTTCAATTTAGGTTTTAGGTTTGTTCATTTCGTATGAGAGGATGTGTTTAACTAGGAGTTGATCAAAACTCAGAAAAATGAAATTCACCACTACTAACCATGCTTCTTCCCGCTCAAATAGATTGAAATTTTTTTTTATTGAGATACAATTGAATAAGAAATTAAATGTTCATTAAAATATTTACATCCAAAAATGTTGCGGACAAAAAGATCTAAAAGGAATTTTCATTACAATATTTGTTGAAATCAACGTTTATCTGTTCAAGAGCATTGGATGTTGAAGCCATCTTAGATTTCGTTGCACCCTTGGAACAATCCAAGGTAAAGAGTAGAAATTTGGAAGATCGAACTTGGTTCGGATGAATTAAAGCCCATTTTTCAAAGATTATATGCATTTCATTTCATTTCAATTCAATTCAATTCAATTCAGTTTATTTCAATTCATTCAATTCAGTTTAGTTCAACCAAAATTTAATTAGGTAAAATACAAATTAATTAATTTGACAATACTATTTTTCCACACATTAATTTTAGTTTAGTTTAATTCAGTTCAGTTCAGTTCAGTTCAGTTCAGTTCAATTCAATTCAATTCAATTCAATTCAAATAAGATCATATCAGTTCAAATAAACTCTAGAGAACAATACCTAAAATGGCTGGTGGTAGGAGAATTACAAAGTATGTTTGGAGATTGAAAGAGTTGAGAGAAAAAACTATTGTTTGGAGAACTTGTCCCGAAATCGCGACTAGTGTCAATAGAATACCCACCAAGCTAACTTTTTAGAGCAAGTCCAACATCTTCCCTATAATAGGAATTTTCATTGATTATAGAGATTTTACATGATTTTTCATCTCCAACAGCTTCTCTATCTCATTCCCTAAAATAGGGATTGTGATGAGAAAGAAGACTTCCTTCCCTATATTTGTAGAAAGTGAAAAAGATTAAACTGAATGGAATTTAATGCAATCCCAATTGAATACATCAAATCATAACACAAATTCATTTTTCTATTAAAAACTTAAGTCTCATATTTCCCTCATTCTTCCGTTCCAACTAAAAATACCTTCGAATTTCAACAAATGTATTTTTTGGAAAAAACTACTGCAATCTCAAACTCATTTGGGATGTTTATTTATATATTTTTTTTTAAATCAATAATAATTTGTTTAAAAAATTGAAATTAATCTCTTTGGGTTTATAGTTTATAATTTTAATTTTTTTGGATATTTTTACCTTTTATTTCAAATCGGGTGAATATATTAAAAATACGAAAAGAAAACTAGCTTATAATTAACATCGATATTTTATTTTCAATTTTTTACTGTTTTATTTTTAAATTCAAATATCATCATTATTCTAAAGTGTCGCCGACAAGAGTGACATTTTAAAAAAATGATTATAAGGGACAAAACCGACAAGAGTGACATTAGGTAAACGTAAAACAAAGGCCAACTCCCATCTTTCTCACAAGAATTCCAATCAATTTATCATTCTCTCCTCTTTTTTGCAAGGCCAAATTCTAGTGTTTATCTAATATTAGAACACTTTTTATATGGACTTTTTTGGCACATTCCAAATATAGCAAGATTAAAATTATTTCGATCCAGTAATTTTACTTTTTCCATCCTTCATTAGATTTCCTCCACTCAATTGGAATCTTCTAAATTATTGTGTCAAAAGATGATGTGTCAATATTAGTTGAATGAAAAGAGTACCTTTTATTTCAGATCGGATGAACAAATAAAATGAATACGAAAACAATAGTTTCTAATTAATATCAAAATTTTAGTTTCAAATTTGTTGTATTGATTTTTTAAATAACTAATTTAATTTTTATAATATTTTTTGAAGTGAATTTAAATTACCTCTTAGTTTTAAATGAAAAAGTAACTATAGTATAATAAATGTCAGATTATGCAAAATAGGGAAACTGTTGGAATTGAGTCAAAAAAATATAGGGAATATTGTATTTCATTCTCATTCTAAAGAAAATTTTAGGAAAACTGTTGGACTTTGAATCAATGTGGATTCTAAAAATTCCGTTTAAAAAATTATTTTGGAGATAGTGATGATTCCTTAATGCCTTAGGATTTAAGAAAGTGGACTCTGAAAACCTTGAGCAGTTACCGGCCTGAGTTCCAAAATTGAAATTATGTTAGAGTATTCCAAAATTTTAGTTCCGCCTTCAATGCACGGTGGATAACCACCATGAAATGTCACAAGAAAAATTGGAGGTCTATTTAAGTGGCTTGAATCACCAACAAAACCTCATCCAACACATAAACTCTTAAACCCATGTAAACATTTGTTCTTCCAGAATACAATTTTCCCTACCCACATCAAACCATCACTTTGATTACATGGATTCATCCCCAAGGGAAGATACTCAAAATTATTTCAAATGTACTCAGTCATCTCTTTAGGTTTTAGATCTCAAGAAAAGGTTCATTCGGTTACATTTTTTAGCTAAACTTTGTAATATGAAGTTAATGGAGCAGCCCATGTTAGAGCTTCACATGTCATTAATCCATTTTTCCATGGGATTTAAATCCTTCATTTTATACAAAAGTTCTCGTATTTATAGGAAATCCTAAACCCTTGATATTGCGTGGTTTATTTTTCAAATGTGAAATGTATTTGAACGGGTGGTTTGTGTAGGTGGTAGCAGGACATACAAGGCAACAATTAATAATATTAATGAATAAATACAAGATAGCTCCAACCTAAATACGCATTGGGCACCACGTGATTATGAGAAAGCACCATGGATGGAATAACTAGTAGGTTTTCATCTGAGACTTATTATTACACTATTGATTTCTCTGCACAACCTAGTGATGTTTACATGGAATTTTAACTTAATGAATCAGTGTGTGTTTTGTCATATTTTAGTTATTCTTTTGAAAAGTATGTTAGAAGATGATGGCTAAACCATTTGGTCGCTTCCAACTCGTTCTAGAAGTTCGGGGAATATGTTATAATGGCACACAACAAGTTGGAGGATGACTTTATCACTATGTCAATTATATCTACTTCAATACCATTTGCCTTTGTTAATTTCATATTCAATTCTAGAATTTATTTTGTTAATTTCCAATTAAATACCAATGGTTCCTTTTCAATTTATTTTCACTAGTAATTTTTATAGATATTTTTTAACCTTGTTTGGAATTACTGCACGAAGGTGTGACGGAAATGTTTTGGTTTAGAAACAAACATGTATGGTGTTTGTACATGCCTCGTCGTATTCAAACACTTCTTTTAATTTGTAAATTGAGAAAATGACTACAATTTCCTAGATATTTTCTAGACCTCGGAACACATCAAGTATCACCACAACATAAAAGAGCTATTGGGATGCTAAAATGTGTCCCAATATGTCTCTATTGGGATGCTTGCATTGATAGGACGCTTATGACCCGTTATCGCGAGTCCTTATAGATCGTGAGTCGCTATATTAAGCGACCCTATAGATAAGATATAGGGTTGTTTCTATGCATCCTATTATATTCTTTTGGGTTGTTTTTTTGTGATTTACAATTGTATATTGGGTCGCTTTTTTGCATCCTAAAATTAACATATTGGGTCACTTTTTGGTGA
>JAULKM010056093.1:0-12524 GCA_032355605.1 Rubia tinctorum
TCATCAAGTAATGCTTGTAATGCCTCGGGTTTACCGTTGAACTCTCTTGCAATATCCTCCACCATTTCGTCAAATTCCACATTCCCATCTAATTCATCTCCCACATTCCTGTTACTCGAATCAGTCGTCCGCGCCATTTCTCTAACTTTCTCATGCCATACCCAACAAATGTAGGAAGTTTGAAACCCCCTCATTATGAGATGTCCCTGCAATTTCTTCTTCCCAAAATACACATCATTTCTACAATCTTTACATAGATATCGGGCTCGTATAACACAATTTTTAGAATAATCTTTAAACGCTACCGTAAGAAATGTTTCAATCAATGACATGTACTTAGTTCATCTCATTCCATTGCACTACAAGTCAATTACAATGCAAACCACTAGTGTTATCACAACAATAATCATAACCCTAAATTCTAGTGACCTAACTACAAACCCTAATTCAAGATTGATATATATATATATATATGTGTGTGTAAAACTAATAATTTTGTACAATAAAATTTTATACAAATTACCTTCTCCAATGAATACAATGGTCTTCAATGGACTAGGAAAAGGAGAAAACCCATAGATTTTGCTTCTCTGTGAATATTTCAAGAAATGACAGTGGTTTTTTTTAATTATACAGAGTGGGTTTGGAGTTTGGAACCCACATATAAAAAATTAAGGGTCGGAAACCATCGTTGAGAGTCCAGAAACTAGCCCCCAGCAAATTTTACAATCTCGAAAGACCATTCGTCTCATCATAACTGCCATATACCACCTGTTATGAACTCGGAAGGAAATTTGTATCCTCCTTTTGAACTCGGAACAAGCTTCCATTAATTAGGGCTAATTAAAGTCGGTTATAACGTTAAATGCCTTTAAATGCCTTTAAATGGCCATAATTAAAGGTGGTTATTCAAAATCACCTTAAATTTATGAAAAATGCCTTTAATTCAAATTTTCCTTGACCGATTTAACGTTTTGAGTTTGGAACCTTTAAATTAAGGCAGTTCCGCATTTTTGATAAATAAATGATTTCTATAGCAGCCTTTAATGGGCTGATCTCTACTAGTGCAAGGACCCATAGGTAAAATGTACAAACTTTGAGGAGTCATGTGGAAAAGGAGCTAGAAGCAGTTATGGTTTAGTTGTAAGAAAGCAACACCAGCACTGTTCTTATTAAGCTAACAGAATGGAGTGGTTACTGATTTGCGGCATAAATACAATGCCACTGAGGAAACATGTTTTTCAACTTTTGAATCAGGTAATTTCAGAGCTGCTAAACTTGAATTTTCTTCCCCAATTTTTTCTGTTCTTTCTCATCATTTTTCTGTAAATTATCAACTGAAAAGCTGCAATATCAATTTTTTTCATTTTTGCCTTTTAATCCCTAATTCAATATAAGTAGTATCAGAGCCCAGTTCATCCTTGGCCAAAGCAGAAAATACCCGGTTCAAAATATTGGAAAATGGCAAAGGATATGGGGATCAAAGTTCTGGAACTCACTCAGGAGCTGAGAGAGGAGACCTTATCAACGAAGAAGGATTCGCAGATTTCAAGGAGCATGTGGATGCTTCGATTGGAGCACTGTTGGAGCATTGTCTAAATGAAAGCAACTGAGTATTGGAGCACTGTTGTTAGTAAAAACGAATGCAACTAAGAATTGGAGCGTCTTTGTTAGTAAAAATATTGGTAGCTTTCAAATCATGATAAGCTACATAGATGTGAAAATTTTTAATTTTTTTTTCAAATCATGGATCCCGTAAGTAGGGGGGTTAAACCCAACCCGACCCGACCCGACCCGTTTTGACCTGACCCATATGGGTCGGGTCGGGTCAATGTTCCATTTGGGTTGATATGGGTCGGGTTTTAATGGGCTGGGTCAAAACGGGTCGGGTCGGATTTTGACCCAAATCAACCCGTTTTGACCAATTTGCAATTTTACCCCATTTTCTTAAAAAATATTATTTAAAAAATTAGTTTAATACAAAATACCCACCATTAATTTAATTCATAAACAAGTATAACATTCTTAATTTTTTTTTATAAAACTAAAAATAATTTTAAAAAGCTACTATTAATTATAAACAATATATTTATTAATATATGAAATATATATTCATAATTGTATAAATAAATTTTAGTAAAAATATATTTTTAAAATGAAATATTAAAAGTATTCTAACTAAATATAATGAAAATAATTGTATTTTATTTTTATTAAGTGAATAATTTATAATTAAATATAATATAATATTCTAATTTTAAATTATATAAAAATAAATCATAATTTATTATTATTTAAATATTATTATATTTAAAAATAATATATTTTATTTAAAAATAAAAAATTCTATTTTTCATATGATTTTGGTCAATTTGGGTTGACCTACGACCCAGTCCGACCCGACCCGACCCGACCCTAAACTATGAGAATTTTGACCTGACTCGACCCATTTGTCCCAAAATTTTGGGTCAATTTGGGCCGGGTCAGCTGATCCGCCCCGACCCATGAACACCCCTACCCGCCGCCCTCCAACACACCGCTGCACTCCAACTCTCCCCCGGAGCAGATCTTAAAGATTGAGATGAAGGGTTTGGGTTGAAGATTGAGATGAGATTGGGGTTAGAAGTTTTGGGTTGAAGTTTAGGGTTTTGTTCGAAGATCGATTTCTGTGGACGAGGTGGGGAGATGGGCCAGGTGACGGGGGTAGTGGTGGACGGAGATGGGTGGCAGTGGTGGACAGAGCTGGGTGGCGGGCGGGGGTGAGGAGGGCGTGAGCAGGTTAGGGCGCGAGAAACTGAGGGAGTGGAGAAGATGACATACGTATAGTGGTCTTTTCTGATTTTATTTTTCAAAATTTTAACTCAGGGTACAAGGGCCATTTCATCTATTTCCGACCAATTTAACCGTTGATATTTCGGTCAGTGAAATCCAGGGTTATTTTTGCACTTTCACATTTTACAAGGTTATTTATGCACTTTCGACCAAAACATAGGATTAAAAGCGCACTTCGCTCTAAAAATTATCTTCGTGATAAAAAAATATTTGTCAAAAATATTTTAAATATTGTGCATTTTACTTCCATTCCAATGTTAAATTAATAATCTCTCCTTCCGACGAAATATGACATGTTTACTTTTTTCAAATCAAATTTGGAAAACTTTGATCACAAATACAAATTAATATATTCATAATATATATATCATGTGAAATATTGTTAGATACCTTTTAACATCTATTTCTAGATATCAATTTTTTATGCGTAATTGTTATATGTAGTTAGAGAAACCGGCGGTCAAACATGATCACTGAAAATTGTAAAAAAAAAAAGTAAACATGTCATTTTTCGTGGGGCGGAGGGAGTATAATATTTACAATATTTTAGAGGAAGTTTTAGGAAAGATAGTATGTCCATAAGTTTATGGACATTCCACTTTACCTTTTAACTTTAAAACTGCATTTTTAAAGTTTGTATTTTATAAAGTAAAACATGTAATAATGTGTGTTTGAATGTGAAAATATAAGAATTATCATACTCCATCTGTCCCAGCATAAACTGCACACTTATTATTTGACAGTCAACACTGTCAAACTTTGACCACATATTTAAATACATATATAAACAATAATATTATCATATGTGATATTGTTGGATTCGTCGTAATAATTAGTTTCTAAATATTGACTTTTTATTTGTCGTTATTATAAGTAGTTATTCAGATTAACGGTCAAACATGTTTTTTGAAAACTGTAAAAAAGATTCTGTGCAACTTATGTTGGGACGGAGGGAGTATAAAAATTAAAATATTTTACTTAAGAAATACTTTATTCAAATTTAAAATTCTAGTGTTTAATTTTAACAAATACGGTGGTGTATAAGTGAAAAAATTACAATGGATTGTCCATAAATTAAGAACATGCCACCTGTCAGGAGACCACCTTTTTTCATAAACACTACTGTCGCACAAATGCACCCCTCTTAGGCTGTGTTTGACAGAGCTCATAAGATTCTTTGCATATATACTAAACACTTTCTAGTGTTAGGTAAAATGTTAAATAACATATTATTGTTGAAACTAGAAGCTAATTTTGGGGGGAAAGCATAAGTTCAACCCCATGCTTTCAAACTAAGCTAGTCTTACTTATAAGCACATCTTTCCCAAACACATCCTCAAGAATCCTACTCCTTTTGTTCCTCTGTATATGGTACATTTTTTTGAAATTTTTGGTTTTTTCCTTTTATATTGACACACAAGATTGCTTTAATTCGATCCACTCATTCTACTTTCTACTTTCTAAATTGAATTTGATCTACTCATTTTATTCATCTAAATCATAACATCTAAAGTTATGATACCATATACAGGGGAACAGAGGAAGTATTATTTTTCAATCTTCTTTTTCCATCTTCCCTTTATGGAAATGTGGAGAAACAACATAAAAAAATTCAACTGATATTCATTGAGCACTTATATTTTTGAATAAGTGTGGAATTATTTCCACACATTAATATCGTTTTCTAACCCGATAGATTAAATCATTGTGTTCATAATGATCTCTTGTCACATCAATTTATTGTCCTCGATCTAGTTTTACGGATCGTGTGTTTGTGGTTTTATTTTTGTGTTAGGGATTCTATTTATCTGGATATCGATTTGTGCAGTTTACCTCGATGCTAATAAAAATTTCATATAGATACCTAATACGCCCCCTCTCACAAGTGGTCATGATTTTTGCGGGAAGCAAGTTGATATCCTGAGGGCATATTACAATTTTAATTAGATCTTTAATCTTTTAATAGTACGGAGGATCAATCTGATTGACATGTAGTTTACATATTCTTACCATATAAAAATTATTTTAGAGACTAGTTAGGTTGAATATCAATTTCACTTATTGTCATAGTTGTTGGACATTTCCAACACTATGAATAATGATTGTTTGAAAAGGGAAAAATACCAATATAACTCTATATAGTTGCGAAAGTGGCAAGATAACCCTCAAGATTTTCAAAGTACAAAAAACAACTCCAAGTTTTTAAGGAGAGTGGCAATATAACTTTCAAAGATCATTTTTGGTGTTGACCTTAACGAAGACGTTGACTGAACTTAAAAAGATGAAAATGCCCCTTGGTAAAAACCTGGAATTTTGAGGACTATTTTTTCCTCCCTCTCCACTCAGCTCCATGGTAACGCTCCCTCTCCAGCTAGCTCACTTGAAAATGCACCCTCTCCACCCAACTCGCCGGTTAATGCTCCCTCTCCACCCAGCTCTACTAGCTCCGCCACAACTCTTCCACCCCCAACCTCGCTACCACCACCACCATTCCACCCAAGCCAGACCCACCCCCCAGTTCCCCCAGCCCAATTCCCGATTATTATTGACCTCAAAGCCCTACCTATCCCATCCATCGCAACACCAAAGCCCCACCAATCCCACCCATCGTTGGTGTAAAAACTGCAGCACCCAAGCCCGAATAGTGTGCCACAACCATTGTTGTGCCACCCGCCACCACCGTAAACCCAAAACTCGTCCCACCCCCAAACCCTAGCCTTGAATTGGCTTCGCCGCATGCTCGAATATGTGATGGTCGAAGCGGTAGATAGTGGCCTATGCAAGATGGCGGAAGACGATGCAAGGTGGCATCGTGTGTTCTCTTCTTCTCCACCGTAAACGCGAGGCTGAAAACGGCGGTGACTGTCTCCTCTTCCGCGCTGGATTGTTGAAATGAACTTGATGGATTTGGAAGAGATACATGATAAGGTGAAGAAGATGGAGATGATGGATTTTGAAGGGAAAGTGGGAGAAGATTAAGAAGATGGAGGTAAAGAAGATGGATTTGGAAGAAGAAGGTAAGGGTGCAATTAGGGTTGAAGAAGGTGAAGAAGAAGGTGAGGGAGGTGGTTAGGGTTTAGGATAAGAAGGAGAAGAAGAAGGGTATAACAGTCATCATCCCTTTTGGGTTTTTTTCTCCAGAGGGGAAAATAGACATTTTTTTGAATTCCGATAAAAAAATTGCCAGACTGGGTAGTTTGAATATTTTTTTTGAATTATTTAGAATCATTATAACATTTTTAAAAATCAAAAGATTATACTGACAATTATATTATAAATGCAGGGTCATAGTACCACGTTGCTCTTTAAAAAGGATTAAATATGATGAGCATTTATTTAAATTACGCTTATTAACATGCAAAGGGTTAACTAGATCCACTGTGCAATGAAAATATCATCTGATTGTCCAGGATTTTTATTTTTTATTAGCAATTTTGCGGACATCTGTTTGTCTCTTATTTTGATAGTGTAATATTTTTTTAATTATTTATCAAATTGTATGATTATGCAGGAAAGAAAACCCAAACTAAGTTATTTGTTGCGTTCGTGGTTAGTGATTAAAGAATAATACAAGTCTAATACGGGTTTAATCCTTTTTATAAAAACTTTCTTCATTCGTTGGTGTGCTAGTGAATTCAATAAATTAATGTCTGTATGTAACATATATTTCAGAGTTGAATTCAATTGTGTTAAGAAATTTAAATTGGTATAAATTTATATTTTTTCATCAAAATTCGATTGTAATTTGGTTTGGAATTCTGAATTCGATTCACTTTATTCGGTTTAATTGATAGTTTGGGTCAAATTCTCTTTTTTAGAAGTCAACTCAATGAAATCGAATAAAATAACACAAAATTTTATTTTAGACAGTTTAAACTTTAATCTAGGAATTATTGTACAATTATAAGAAATTTCATCTGAGATAGAGTTTTAAAAAAATATGCTGACAAATTTAGGGATTTACTATGTAATTATCAAACTACTATATATCACAAAAATCTCAGATTTTTCATTTTCCATTTTTTCTCACTGATCAGAAACCACCTCCTCCCACCTGTAACCACCACTGATCGACGATTTCCGCCGGTTTTCTGCCGGATCTACTTCTTAAATTAACCTAATTCCGCCGGACGTTGCTACTGGATCAAGCTCACGGCAGAGGTTGAGGAGCTCACGACGGAGATCCAGTAACCTCCGTCGCCTGGATCACGGTGAAAATGAGAGCACCTCTGTCGCCTCGATCACACCTCCGTCGCCATTGAATCGATGATTAGTTGCAGAGACATTGGTGATTAGTTGCAGACCAGATCAAAGCTCATAAATCAGTGATTAGTTGCAGAGATGTCGCAGCAGAGCTAGGGCACGACGACTAATTGTAGAGACGATGGATAATTGCAAGTAGAGCAAGGGGTTTGACGATGGAGGTGAAGGCGATAACGGAGCTAGGGTTTTGACGATGGAGGTGACGACAACGAGACGACGCTGACAAAACAACGGCGACGAGGCTAAGATGCACGCGTTGGAGAGGGAGATTAATCGTACGTGTAGACATGTGTTTACGATGGCGGACGGTGGTGGAGCCAATGACGAATGAGCTTCTGATTGTGAGAGGTGATGTTTAATTCCGTGTTTTATGTTTTTCAAATACATTCTGATTTTTATTAGTGTTTGACTGGGATAATAATCAACTATAATTGTTTGGCATAATGGTTAGGGTCCTGAACATTGAGATAAAGGTCATGAGTTCGAAATTCCATATGCCTTTTATTTTGAAGAATTTATGTTATTGATGTACATGTTGAGTTTTAATATTATTTGACTGACTGTATGTTCAATAAGAGTTTTTGGTGTAGTGATTGTTACTCTATACTTCGAGGTTAGAGACTTGGGTTAAATTCCTACTAGGTTTTTTTTTGAAGAATTTTTTATTGTTGAGGCACTGTGGTTTTTTATTGATCTATGTAGCTTTTTGTTGATGTTTGTAGTTTTTTTCTCTTATGTTAATGTTTTTCATTCGGGTGCGATTTAATTGATACGCGTTGCTGTTTTGTAGTTTTTTTGGGTGATATGGATTGATATTCCTAGTTTTTTAAATTTCCTTATATTGATATATTTCATTTTCCTACTGAGATTTTTGGTAATAGGAGTTGACGTTTGTTGTGTCGTTTTTCTTATGCTGATGTTTTTCATTTTCTGGACGAGGTTCAGGTGTTAGAAATTTATGTTTGTACCTTTTTTGTGATATAAGTTGATATTTGTTTTTTTTAAATGACATTTTATGATATTTTGAGAGTATAATTTGTACTCTTGAGGTACAATAGGTTTTTTGTTGATGTTTTTGGTTTTTTTCACATGTTGATAGTTTTTATTTTTCGGGTGAGTTTTAGTTGTTATGAGTCGATGTTTTGTAATTTTTTTGGGTTATGTGGGTTGATATTTTTTGCTTTTTTAATTCTCCCATGTTGATATTTTTTATTTTCTCGGTGAGTTCTAGGTTATACGAGTTCATGTTTGTAATTTTGGGTGACATAGGTTATTTTTTATTAGGTTGACGTTTTTCATTTTTTGGTGAATTTTAGGTGATAGGAATAGATGTTTTTAACTTTTGGTTGATATTGTTGATTTTTGTAGGTTTTTTAGAAAATTGATAATTGAAGTTTTGTTGATATTTTTTTTATGTTTATGATTCTTATGATTTTTAGTTTATGTTTTGTTAGTTGTAGTCGACATTTTTTCAATTTTTTTATTATTTTATTAATTTTGCTATTTTTTTAATATATTTTTTGCTGCAATTTTTTAGTCGATGTTTTATGAATTTTCGTTGATGTGCTGCTACTTTTTTTTTATAATGTTTATAATTTTCTTTACGATGATCATATTAATTTTTTGCATTTTAAAATATTTCTTTGATTTCTTTGATTTTTTTGAAGATTGCATATGGCGGAAAAATTATCAGACAAAAAAGCATTTGAAAAAATATTAGCGATAGATCCCTGTAAAATTATTAGAGATAACTCCCTTTAAAATTATTAGAGATAGGTTCTTGAACTAGAATATAGCTAGAATTGCATAAAAATCCCTGTCTAAAGTTTAGGTTGCATCACGGGAGACCATCTCATAAAATAACCCAAAATTTGATTAAATTAATCGAATGACTACCATTTAGAAGAATGAAAAAAGGCAAAGTATTGGGATAGACCGTCTTTCCATATATTTTTGGAAAGACAAGGTTTAATTAAAATAATAAAAGGTAAAATGTTTTAGTTGCAATATTAAAATTTTATTATGTAACGTGTAGTAGTTATAAAGTTTATAACCTGATTCATGCAACCCGAAAATTTTATCTTGATTTTTTAAATTTGCACTTTAAACCTTGGTTTTTCCATGACTTATGAAAAAACCGTATTTCAAGAAACGGACTCATGAAAAAATAGTAACCATTCTCATTGTAAATTACTGTGTAAATTTAATAAACAATAAAAATTACTACTCTCTCCATCACAAAAAAATTGGCTCACTTTTTATATTCGTCCCACATAAAATGGAATATTTTAAATTTTACCAAAAATGATAAAGAACATGTAGTAAAATTTCTAAAATATCCTTTTTAACTTCAACATATTTTTGACTGGGTCCACCATTTCTCAAAAGTACCACTATTTTTTTCTCAGTTATTTCCTGTGCTGCATAGCTTGCATAAAATATCAAGTTAAAATTACATGTGTCAATTATTCCAGATACGGAGTGGAGGGAGCATTTAAATTTAATGCGTAATTATTCAAGAAAACAATAAGTCTAGTTTAAACTAGATTCCTGGAAAATGTCATACAAGTTTCATAACTGATGATAAAACAATATAATATGTTAAGCAAAATGAATTATTCTTGAAGAATGTGCATAATTGATGATAAAACTGTATAATCTGTAATCCAAAATTAATTATGGAATGGTAATAATGGTTAAGAAGGAAAAAATAGTGAACTTTCCCATTATTTAGATTTTAAATAAAATTTTGAAGGAGATAAGTCTTCTTCTAATCTCTGATGTAGAATCAACCATTCTGGAAAAGGAGAGAAGTGTAATAAATATTCATCCATACCATAGCGCTAACAGCGAAGGAATCAAAGCAACATGCACCACCAATTTACCATAAAATTTAATAATGGTAGCATAAATTTCTGTAACCGATATTAATAGGGTAGAGATTAGAACATGGATGGTGGAGACACAATTGCAACAAATTGCACACATTTCTTAAAAGTAAAGTTGGGTGGTTCACTCCTAACTTGACACGTAACCCCAATTTAATTTAATTTAATTCATTGTTTTGGAAACAAATCGATCATCTCATATCAATATGTTGTTTACGGAGAAGTATGGATGAAACTCAATCAATGATACCCGGTGGGTAACTCCATACGTTTGACCAATTACGTAGTCCTATCTGTTTGACAATATTGTTTACCCAATTGTGCAAAAGTTCAATGCTTACTTATATATTTTATATAATGTTTACGGTTGTATTTAAAGAAAAATATATACGTAAGTTTGTTATACAATACATTGTACCGAATGATAATAATCGGAAGAAAAAAACGATTTGTATTTAAGGTTAAATTCGGTTTGAATTCGAGTGACTTCTCCATTGAATTCATCCCTCAATCAATAAACTATAATTGATTGAGTGCTTTATCTACCAACCCATACAACATGGCACCATAAATTATTATTAATTATGATTTCCCAAGATATAAGGTATCTAATATAGCAATGGTTTGAAGAGGGGTATATATGGTACATGATTGTATAAATTTTGTATTAGTATTATAGATTTATAACTATAAAGTTCAATGAATATAAAAAATCTTGTTTTAGATCGATTATCCGTTAGATGTGTTATTTTATAATTAATATAATTAATAAGGTGATTTGATATTTAATTTTAGGGAAAAATACATTTATAACCCTAACTTTAGGTGAAAGTGCCGATACCCTGCAATCTCAGAAAGTGTAATTTAACCCTAACTAATTATTGTATGTGCTAATCTGACCCTAACTTTAGAAAAAATTGGCCGATATAACCAAACTCCCGAATTTCAGCATTGACCAAATGAATTAAGGCATGATCAGAAAATGAAATGACAAAAATACCCCATATGACACACCTGTCTTTCTTCTTCAAAACCTATGATGCCGTCGTCGTGCTCAGCCCCACCCTAGTTCCTTTTATTCCATCTCCTCGCCAGTCTCACTGTTTGAAATCCCAGCGCCGCTAAGCCCCACTTTCGGAAACCTACCCCATAGCCAACCTGCAGCCCCCCCTCCCTCTCCTTGCTGGCCACCACAGCCACCTCCCCGCTTATACCCAAACCCACTCAGCCCCGCTCGAAGGAAACCTCACCGCCGCTTGTAATTCACCATCGATTACCTCTCCCCACTCACTTCAGATCCACCCCGCCACTTAGAACCCAACCCCTTAAGCTAAGGTGGAGGAAACCCCATCGCCGCCCTCGATTCACCACCCCCACCGCCGAACGAAAGGAAACGTCGAAGGAGCTGAGTGGCGCGACCATCAAAGGAAAGGAAACGTTGAAGACCAGTGGGGAAGACAAGGGTGGAGCATCGAGGGCAGAAAAACGGGGTGGTGGGTGGGATCTATGGAAAGAAACAGGGAAGACAAGGAGAAACAGGGAAGACAAGAGTTTTCTTCTTTTTCTTCTTTCTAGGCAAGGGCAAAATCATCTTTTCATCAGAATTATCCAAACAAACATTGACTGAATAGTCAGGGAGACAAGGTTATTTTGACACTTTCTGAGATTACATGGTTATATTGACACTTTAAATCTGAAGTCAGGGTAATTTTATCACTTAACTCTTATTTTTATTTATTACAATAAGTTACATAAAACTTTGAAAACTTTTAATATGAATATCAACATAAAAATAATTATAATTCGACATTTAAAAACTATAAAATTGAAGTTTTTTATGATAGATTCCACCGTTGGTTGGTTTGACTGGAGACATTCTCCAAATATGTTTAAAAACATTAAATGTAATAAAAAATTGTCGGGCTAAGAATTTCTTATTCGACTATTTAGTGCAATGAATATAAATTTTTAGTGGTATTATTAATTTTCATAAGTAAAATAAATATATAATTATTTTATCCTACTATTTTTATTCAATTTTTAATGCAACGGATACGAATTGTGCACCCCCCTTTGATACTCTTTATTTGACATTATAGATTTATGTAATTGAATTTATGGTGACTGAAATGAGTTGATGGAATTAAATTTTGAAATGAAAAAAGAAGAAGAAAAGAGTATAATGAATGATGAAATTGGATGAATTTTGCACAAAAGAGAAAGTGTGTCAATATAAAAGAAAAAATGGGTCAAATACAATAATGGAGGAGATATTAATAATCTAGATTTATAGTATAAATTTTATCAAATAAATTATACATTATAAAGTCTTGTTTTAGACCGATTAACCATTAGACTTTTACTCCCTCCGTCTCAGGGGAATCTGCACACTTTCCTTTTTTGACAAATAATTGGACCTGTAAATACTGAACTACCCTTACTAAATTTTGCAAATTACTGAAAGCCCAACTAGGGATGATCATGGGTCTAGGACCCGACCCAGACCCACAGGGTCTAGACCCATTGGGTCGGGTATGGGTC
>JAULKM010056104.1:0-12524 GCA_032355605.1 Rubia tinctorum
ATTGGTGAACCACGTAAATCTTGTGTCTTGTTAATTTCGTTCATATTTTTCTGTTCTTTCTCCATTCCGCACAACAAAAACTTTATCCACTGTTTTATTTACTATAAATTCAATATTTTTTAAAAAAAATACTAAAAATTCAATAATTTATAGCGTAAACAACTCGAGTATTAAACTTTTAACATGAAAAACCAAGCAGCATGCAATCTGTGAAATGCATATGCTTCCAGCTCGATAACACCATTTCCCACCTTTAAACGGTGTTCTGGGTGGAGAAACTTCCCGCAGTCTCTGTTATTAATATACTACATCGTCATCCAAAAAGCTGAACCACATACTTAAATAAATATAGATTATATTGCTTTCAAAAAATTAATTTCTTCTGCACAAATGGAATGACGGATTAACATCTCCATATTTTTAATAACACAATTCTTCAGGTAATTTATGTTATACTAGTTTCGTGGTCGGCGGATCTGTTGAAATTTCCACGTCAGTTTCTTAAAAACTAAAATAACTACTATATAAGATGTAAGTAAATCCACCATAGCATGATTTGGTTTTAAAGTACAAGTGTAAAATATTTAGAAATTTAGCAAGATATTATAATATAAATTGAGTTAGGGGCAGATGTACATGGAGGTTGGTGGGACTCTAGCTTCACCGAAAAGGACATTATTGAGAGTAATTTCGAAAAAAAAGATTCCTACAAACCCTCTTCGATAGGTAAAATGAATTAAGAAAACTTTATTTTTTCCTACCAACCCCTACTGCATATATTTTCTGGCTTCGCACCTGGTTGAAGTTAGCTGATGTTGGAATTTCCTAATTCTACAAGTGCATCTATGCAGGATTTTATTTTCTTTTAAATGGTGGGATTAAAATAGACAGTAACTATTTTGGTATTCAGAAGACTACATCGCGCGACGAGGAGTTGGAGTTGTTGCTTGTTGGCCTCTCTATGTAAAACATACCACATCATCAAAGCAAAGGTAAGGTTGGATTAAATCCAATTTGATTCAATTACCTAAAAATAGGTTAAACTTAAGTCAAATCAACCAATAGTTTTTTGTATCTCATTCGTAACTAGAATTCTAATCTCCTGATCTTAAAATGAATTTAAAATCTATAATTTGTTTAGTTAAAAATAGATAATTTGAATTGATATGTTTGATCGACCAGTGAAAAACATACTAGGAGAGTCTAATATACATTCCCAAATGTAGGTCTTTAATTATTATTATTTTTTAAAAAATTGTTGTAAAAATACGCTGTGAACTTGTGATACCATTTTATTGTATATTACTATTTTTTTTATCATGATCTTCAAAAATAGTTTAACCACAAATGACTGTATATAACAATACAGTCGTTTGAGATATAACCTATCTTGAAAATTACGACAAAATATGAGAAGTAAGAACTAAGCTGGAGATTTTTTATTATTTTTTTCTTTCCTTTTTTGCAATACTTTCATAAGTTAGCATGTTTTCATAGATTTTGCTACACGTGATCATATAATCACGGGGAACTTCTTGCTAGGTTGAACATCATGCAAGTGAGATACTAATTCAGATCTGCCTGCATATGATGATGTACAAGTTTGAGATCTATGTAAATTGTGTACTAATAATATACAATGTGAAAGTTGCACAACTCTGTAAAATACCGAATTAGTGTACTTTGTAAACAATTAAACTAGATAAAAGGATTGTAAATTACTATTTTATAGTGAGATTAGGAATCAATACTGTATGTAATACATACAATAAAGTTTAATTGAAAATGGAGTTCCAAATAATATTTACATATAGTTTGGGAAATTAGAAAAACAAATATTACCTTTTTAAGGCAAATGCAATAACTAAGGAACTAATGTTCTCATATCATAAAAATTTTATGGGATCGATTGATTGAGGGATCATATACTTCCTCCATTTATCTATTAATGACACTATAGATTTAAATAGTTGGATTTAGGTGAAAAAATGAATGGATGGAACTGATGTAGAAAGTAAAAAGTAGAATGAGAGATGAAATTGAAGGAATCTTACCAAATTTAAAATTTATGTCATTTAAAGAAAAATATCTCAATAAGGTAAGTATGTTATTAATAGAGAAACAAAGGAGTATGATTCACGGATTTCATTTCTAATATTCTAATTTCAATTTGCAGCCGATAATAGTGATTAAGTGTGTCAGGGTGTGTTTGGTTGGATTGTGCTCTTCAGCTCAGGGCTTATTTTTTAAAGTTGAAAAGATCAATTTCTACTTTTACTCTAAATATAGATACGACTTATAAAATAAACAATTTTTTAACTGTTTACCAAACAGTAAAATTTATTTAAATTATAAGTGAAGCACTCTACCAAATACATGTAAAAGGCATAGTCATTAAACTATACTAGCGGGACTTGTTTCTTTTTCCTTAATTAATCTTATTGCAATCTCTCGTTAATTAATACGGTAAAGTAAATTTGGGACATTTTGTGGCTGCCAGTTGAGCTCTCTGTAAATTTTGGTTTGGAAATGAGAATTTGGGACTTCATCAACTCCCTGAGGCGGCAAACACCGGATCCGACCGCGATCGTAGAAGCGTGCAAGGCGTCGTACGATTACTGCTCGGAAGCCGCCGGAAAGATCGGCAACGTTGTCAAAGTCAACGGTCAAAAAGTCAACGAGTATGTTTCCGATGAGGAAACCCGGGCACAGATCGGCCTCGTGTCTTCTAAGCTGCTGCAAAACGCTGCCCGATATGCCCGGAACGAAGGGTACAAATACATCCCAGGTATTAGTTTCAGTTCTGGTGGAGATGGAAGTTGGTCTCTGCAATATAGTACTCTATAATTTATTGAGAATCATGAATTATATTTCCACTTATATCGCATACTTCTTTTTCTACTTAGATTTATGTTATTGAATGAAATTGAGAATCTAAAGAAATGAGAATAGAATATGCAGATGAAATTAAAAGAAATTTATATTTTAAAAAATAAAAATGTGATAATGCAAAAGAAACAATTAAAAATAGTGTGTCACCATTAGTGAAATGTGAATTAATAATTATAAAACAGTAAAAGAATGAAAATTGAGTAGCGAAGTGAACCAGCAATCCACAAATAAAATGGACGGGTAATTATTTCACCGCCTAAATATGAGTGAAACGAGTTGTTAGAAAAATAAATTGCAAAATTAATAGGTAACTTTAGAAAAAAGGATTAGACAGGTTGAGTAATGAGTTAGTGACAAGTTTTATAAAATAGATAGATCTGAGAATCAAAACCCGCAAATTTATCCTTATCTCCCCGCAGTTGGTTGATTTCAACCCGACCTGTTTATCATCCATTCTGAAACGGGTCAAAACTAATTATACCTATATAGTTTAATTAATCATGTATTCCAAATTGTATCAAACCGTCGTCACATTTTGACACTTCCAATTGCAATGAATGTCCTAAACACGCATTTGATGATTACTTTGACGTGTTAGGAGGGAAGGCAGCAGCTGAGATTATTTCTGAAACAGTGAATGAGGTGAAACTAGAGAAGCAGAAGAGGCAAGAAAAGGAGGCATTAATGAAAGACGAGTTTGATGGTGGAAAGAAACCAAGTTCAAAGCTTTGAGGCAAACCAATGGCCAAATTTAAAACGTGCTGAAATGTGATTTCACGGTGGAGGAATTCACCGGCAACCGATCACTTACCCAGATCAAATATGTGCAAACGGAAAAATCGTAGTAATCAAGCTCTTGATGGTGATTATGGAGTTCTTTGCTTCTTATGCTGTGTTGTGGTGTTCGATTCGATTATTTTTCACCCTGATTCGGTTATTTTAGTACTCTCTCGCTAATTGCATACGGTTCGTTTGCTCTTATAAACGATTTTCTTATTTTAGTTGAAATTTATAATTAAAATTCAGCTATTTCATTTTAGTTTTACACTTTTTCGATCACAACGACATGCATAAATGTCTGTGAAAAAAAATTAGACCTTCAGGGAAGTAGTCTAAATCGGACACAAATTATTATTACGGTGTTAAAGAAACACGTTTGATTGTTAATATCTTTACCAACTACGTATAATAACAAGAAATATAAAGTCAATATTTAGAAACTACTGTAGAATATATTTTTGTGAATATTCTTATATACTATCTTGTATGCCTTAGTTAGAATCATTTTTCAGTTGTGATTCTGTATATATATAGACCTCTTTTGTAATTAATAAAATCACACGTTCATATTTTACATGGTATTAGAGTCAGGTTGGGTTATTGGGCCGATGTGGATCCCCTTTAGTTTGACTCAATATGGGTTGTGAAGTGTTTCCACGTTAGCACGTGAGGAGGCGTGTTGAAAGATATATCTCACATCGGTATCTTACAAACATAATGACTTACACATAGGATCTTGGGTCACCTCCACTTAGTGCCAATTGGTTTTAAGATGGAAGTCCAAGATATCTTGAAATTTAACAACTATTTATTACAACGAATTCAACAAAATCACATATGATAATATTATTGTTCATGTATATGTGTGTGTGCTGTAAAATTTTGATAAAAAATAGTGTCAGCAATTTAGTGTGAGACATAGGTTACAAGTGGTATTGGGCCTACTAGGATTCATAGTTTCCTCTCACACACCCATTCAACTGCTTTTAACCTGTGATGGGGATATGAGAACTGATTAACTCGACCACTGAGGTGGTGAAGCAACACGCACCGCCCATTCCGACGACCGTGAAGCTAGCATGCGGCGCATCCTATAACGACTACTACTCCGTCGGTGGCAAGGTCGTCAACGCTGTGAGATCCATCTCCGGTGTTGTCACCACCTACATACCCGACGAAGATACCCGGTCGCAAATCCGGCTCTTTGCGTACAGGCTCGAAGAAAACTTCGCCAAGTACATCCTTCGAGAAAGCTACAAACTGGTTCCAGGTAATTTTGCCGTGAAAGTTTTGGATGCCTATTTTTAGTTGTCTAACGTCGTCGTTTTACTGAGCCTGGGGGAAAGCAGTTGCGGAAATCGTTGGCGATACAGTGTGTGATGTACTAAATAAGTTATGTGCAACAACTTGGAAGAAGAACCCATCAGCTTCTAGAATCTCCAATAAGTTAGGAAGTTTTCTATTAACCGATTAGTTAGTTTAGTTGATAGTTAGACAATTAGTTGTTGTGGAAAATCACAGCTTATGCGTGTGAGATCTGTATACATATGGTATTGTACATCATCAATTTTCCACGATACACAATCAGAAAATTCCAAAATCTCTTTTCCATATTCACATATTTCCTTCTGTTTTCAAGCTTTTGTTCATGGTATCAGAACTAATCCAGGCTTTTGATTTTTATTTTGATTCTGCAATCAATGATCCGTTGATATGATGAGTTCGTCTGCATCAGTTCATTCAAAGCTGAAGAAACCGACATGTGGTGTTGATAATGAAGACTTCGTTAAAATCAGGCCAGATGATCCATTATTCTTCCAGGCTGCAGATCATGCAAGTCTGACGATTGTGACAGAGAAACTGACCGAGAAGAAAATTTTAACATGGAGCCATGCCATCTTTACACTCAAGAAACAAGCTCAAGTTTCTTACCGGTGAGTTTCCTAAGCCGGAAATCGATTCTCCAATCTATGAGACCTGGGGAAGAGTTAATTCAACTTTTGTTACGTGGATCTTGAATTCAATGAGTCCCGATGTTGCAAGCAGCTTCATCTTTGCAACAAACGCGAAGAAACTCGGGGAAGAAATCAAGGAACGGTTTGGAAAGACAAACAGTCCGTTGTTCTACCAGTTAAAGAGAGGCACGTGCACGATCAAGCAAGGTAATGATACTGTAAATCAGTTTTACTGTAAACTGAAAAGGCTGTGGGATGAATTTGATGTTCTAAGCCTGGAAAAGAGATGTATTTGCTGTAAATGTGCTTGTCAATGTGAATTCTATGAAGGATTGTCTGCAAATGATAATGCAGATAAGCTGCAACAATTACTGATGGGAGTGAATGAAGAACATGAAGTTACAAGGAATCAGATTCTTACTGTGGAGTCTTTGCCATTAGTTGGGAAGGCTTGCTCTTTGTTTGCAACAATTGAGCAACAGAAGGAGACTAAGATGAACCATGTAAACATAGTAGATAATTTGGCTATGTTTGTCAAAACTGCAGTTCCAGGACAACTGAATACCGTGAGGTATAATCAGAGGAAGAAAGACTTTGAGGCTAAAAGGTCTCTCAAGTGTGATCATTGTCACAGAAATGGACACACTAAAGATACTTGTTTTAAGATTCATGGATATTCTGAATGGTGGAATGAAGGGAAGGATAAACAGCAGCCTAGAATCAGTGCAAATGATGTTGCAGCTGGAGATTCAGAAAGTTTCAGTGGAGAAACACCTCTGAATTTGGGAAAATTTTCAAATGCAAGAACTGGAAATATGCAAGCTATCATTGCAAGTGTTATGGAGATGCAGTAGGAGCTATGGAAGTTACTTAAGGCCAAAGGAAAGGAGACAAATGTGGAAACGTAACAGATCAACTTCAGTCATTTTGGTGACTTTGCAGGTAGTTTGCTAACTCATGTGACTAATTATGTTGTTTCCTTTAAAGATGATATATGGATTCTTTACAGTGATGCTTCATCCCCTATGTGTAGCAACCATAATCTCTTCACCACACTTAAACCAAGCCTCAATAAAACCCATATATACTTACCAAATCAATCCATTGCTTATGTGAGTGTCAGTGGTACTGTGAGGTTATGTGATTCCATGATGATTCTGGAGTGCTTATTTGTGGAACCTTTTAGGTTCAATCTATTGTCTGTGAGTAACATGACCACAAAAAATGGTTTGAGTATTAACTTTCTGATGTTTGCTATATACAGGACCTCAAGACTGATATAATCATAGGGGTGGCTGTGGAAATAAATGGGTTGTACATAGTTGATTGAACTCTTTTGATCCATTTACAATAACCAAACATGTAATGAAACATAAGAACATCTACTAGTTTCTCTAAATGCCAAGCTTGTATAATATGTAGACTTTCAAATGCTTCATGATATATTAGGTCATCTAGCAAATAATGTACTGCAACATCTTCAACTTTCATATATAAATAATGTTTGTACCGTATGTCTTCTTGCAAAATAAACCAGAATTTCATTTCCACTTTCTTTAATTTCTACTATAAAAGCTTTTGAAACGTTGCATTTAGATCTATGGGGTCCTTATAAAATAAAATCCATCACAGATGCACATTATTTTCTGACTGTGGTGGATGATTTCACTAGAGCTACTTGGACTTATTTGATTAAGAATAAAACTGAAATACAGGGATTATCAAATCATTTCTAGTGATGGTTTAAATAATTTAATTCAAAGGTTAAAATATCTAGAACATATAATGGAAGTGAGTTTATTAGTAATGATTGTCAGTCTCTATTTTCTTAACAAGGAATTTTACATCAAAGGTCATGCCCATATACTCCTCAACATAATGGAGTAGTAGAAAGAAAGCATAAACATCTACTTCAAGTTTCTAGGGCTTTCATGTTTCAGTCCAACCTTCCATCTCATTTCTGGGGAGATTCTATATTAGCTGCTACATACTATGTGATTAATGGGCACCATCTGTTGTTTTAAAATGGAAATCACCATATGAATTGTTGTATGATAAGAAACCTGATTTGTCCTATTTGAAAGTTTTTGGTTGTCTCTATTATGCAACAAATAAATATGCCACATAAAACTAAGTTCATCCTTAGAGCATTCTCTTGCATATTCATTGGTTATCCTATTCATCAAAAAACTTTTAAAGTGTTTGATCTTGCTAATAAAAGAATGTTAATCAAAAGAGATGTTGTTATTAAAGAAGCAATGAATCCTTTTAAATATGACATTTCTTCATTCATTCCCATTTCTACTAAATCATCTAGTTTTAATAATAACTCATTGCCTGTAGTTCCTTTAAATCATAATCAAAATCAGTTTTATACACCATTTTATAGTGATCATATGCATGTTACAACTGATGATGCCAATGAGCCTTCACCTCAGAAGAATACTCATGTTTATAAAAGTGTTTCACAAAATGTTACATAACCTTTACCATCCAATGAGCAGTGGCCTGATTCTCCTAACCATTTTTCATCTCCTATAAATAGTCCTTCTTCTGTATCTTTTCCTGATCCCTATACCTCTCCCTTACATAACACAAATTTATTTTATTAGCCTACACCTACTTCACCTATATTTCCTCCACCTATTTCTAATAATCTGATAATTAGCACCATATCCAAAATTAAACCTTCTTGGATGCAGGACTATATAACCAATTCATCCTGCACCTTACCTCCATTTTCATCTACATATATGGCTTTCTTAACTAATATGTTGAGAATTCCAGAACCTCACTCTTATAAGCAGGCTAGCAAGGATAAGCAATGGGTACAAGTTATGTGATAGGAACAATACACTTGAAGTTAATTATACATGGGAAATTGTTCCTTTGCCTGCTGAAAAATGACCTATTGGCTCAAAATAGATATACAAGATTAAGTATAACTCTGATGGTATAGTTGAGAGATATAAGGCACGGTTAGTAGCCAAAGATTTCAGCCAAATTGAGGGGTAAGATTACTTTGATTCCTTCAACCCAGTAACTAAACAGGTTACTGTCAAGTTATTTTTGGCAATTGCAGCTGCATATTTTTGGCATATTCATCAGGTGGATATAAACAATGCATTTTTGCATGGTTTTATCAAAGAGAACATACTCTTGAAGCCACCCGAAGGATATATAAAAGCACTACCAGGTCAGGTCTGTAAACTCAAAAAATCTTTGTACAAATTGAAATAAGCCTCGAGGCAATAGAATGTGGAAGTCACAAAACATTTGGCTGCATATGGACTTATTCAATCGAAAAATGATCACTGCCTTTTTCCTTCAGCTCACCAGCTCTTATACAGTGGCTTTGCTAATCTATGTTGATGATGTTCTGATTGAAAGTAATTCATAACAGACCATAGCTGACTTTAAGAAGTATTTGCACAATCTTTTTACCATCAAGGATTTGGGCAAAGCTAAATACTTCTTGGGGATTTAATTGGCTCATTGTCCTGAAGGTAATTTCTAAGTCAGCAAAAGTACATCAATGATATAGTTTCTGATCTTGGCCTCACTGATGCAAAGTCTCCAGCTCTCCTTTGCCTTCTGATTGGAAATCTCTTGCTGATGACTCTCCCATACTACCAAATCCTGGACCGTTCAGACGTCTAATTGGTCTTTTGTTGTATCTTGGTTTTACTCGGCATGATATCACATTTGATGTACATTAGTTGAGTAAATTTGTCCAGGTACCGTTGGATTATCATTGGCAAAGAGCATTGCATATTGCCAAATTCTTAAAGGTTGTCCACAGTATGGTCTTTTCTATCCCGCACAAACTGATAATTCTATATCAGTCTTTTGTGATGCAGATTGGGCTACCTACAGTGTAAATAGACGTATTGTAACTGGTTTTTGGGTGTTCTTTGGGTTTTCTCTCATTTCGGGGAAATCTAAGAAGTAGCATATCGTCTCACGTTCTTCCGCTGAATCTGAATATAGGAGTATGGCAATGACAGTTGCTGAGTAAAAATGGATTTCGTTTTTGCTCCAAGATTTTAATATATCATACCAAACTCCGATTCCTCTTCATTGTGACAACACTGCTGCTTTACAGATCACAGAAGTCTTTCATGAGCGTACTAAGCACATCGAGATAGATTGTCACTTCGTTGGAGACGCTTATATAGATGGTTTCATTGACCCGTTACACATTTTCTCCAAACATCAATTAGCTGATGGTTTCATGAAGTTATTGTCTGCAACATCTTTATATCCACTGTTGGTCAAGATGGATTTTTGTTACCCACATGAAGCCTCATCTTGATGGGAGGGTGTACTGAATAAGTTATATACAGCTACTTGGAAAAAGAACCCAGCAGCTTCTAGAATCTCCAATCAGTTAAGAAGTTTTCTGTTAATTGATTAGTTAGTTTAGTTGATAGTTAGACAGTTAGTTGTTTTGGAAAATCACAGCTTATGCATGTGAGATCTGTATATACATATGGTATTGTGCAGCATCAATTTTCCATGATATACAATAAGAAAATTCCAAAATTTACTTTCCATATTCACATATTTCCTTCTGTTTTCAAGCTTTTTGTTCACGTGATTACAAATCGGAGACAAGGGGCAAAGGTGGGAACAAAAAGGTGGAGGATGCGGTCCGCCGCCGCGGCGGCGGAAATGGGAGTGAATCGCCGGAAGATGTTTTGAGGGTTTTCATGGCGAAGGAGTTTGTGGGCAATCCTTTTGCGGATGATTTGTTGCTTCCCAAGATTAATTATGCCTACAGAAAAACCAAGTACTAGTAGAACTACTGAACTAGTGATCTAAGTTGGATGCTTTGAATCTTTTAATGTTTTTCTTTTTTTTTGGTGTACGTGAAAGATTGTTATTCTGGCTTTGCCTTTGAGAAATGAAGACAATTTGTTTTTCTCTCTTTCTGCTATTTACCTGAAAGAATGAAAAAAGTATGAGTAGCTATATTTGATCGATTTAGACTAATAAAAAAAATCTTTGTTTTTATTATTTTAAAATTAAATTATAATTATTAAGATATTAAGATATATTTTAATGTTTTTAAATAATTATAGATATATTAATGTGATAAATAAAAGAGATATATACAAATATAACCATATATAACTTCAATAAGTGCACATATAACTCTGACATAATTTTTAGTGCAAAAATAACCCTAATTCCTTTACATAAGTGCAAATATAACCTTAACGACTATATTCCGGAATTGACTGGTTATTTTCTGCCATTGATTGGCTAGAAATGACCAAATTGCCCTTATAGTTTGAAGCAAAAAACTTGAAAGACAAAAATGCCCTTTGCCTGCTTCTGTTATGCCACCACCACTACTAGGTTGCCGCCGGCCGGCAGCTGGTCCACCGCCACCACCCAGCTCCAGTGCCGCCACCCTCATCTTCCACCGCCACCCCAACCCTCTCCATCGTCAACTACCCCAACCTTCCACCCCCCTCCAGACCCGCCACTCCCACTGCTAGCCCCACCGCCGCCACCACCACTACCCAACCCGGCCCGCCACCACCAGCACCACTCAGCTCTAGCCCCAAAGCTGAAGAGTCAGTCGTTTGGAGCTCTGAAGAGTCAACTGCTTATAGAAACTAATACATAGCTCCAAAGCTTCATTAATTTAGCAGCGAATCGGCGCCGATCGACGTGACGGTTAGCAACGACGCGACGCCGATCTCCAGAACGATTACCAACGTGACCAGAAGCGGCGTTGATCGACGAAAGGGTGGGTTTAGAATTTGAAGATCCAAAAATAAAATAATGTGATTGAATAGGATGCAAACAAAAAAAAGTGGAAGAAGAGGTAGCAGAAGTGGAAGAAGTGATATTAGCGCAGATCGGCGGGAAGAGGGGTAGCAGGGAAGAAGAAAAGGTAGAAGAAGAAGAAAAGAAGAAAATTTAGAAGAAGAAGGGTTATTTTAGAGTTCACCTCTTTTTTTTAAAAAAATATTTTTTGAAGGGGCAAATTTGTCTTTTTTTATTATAATTCGGCATCAAACTGTCGAAAAAGGTTATATTTGCACATACACTAGCTATCCAGGGTTATATTTACACTTTAAATTAGCACAGGGTTATATTTGCACTTATATTAAGTATGTAGAGTTATATATGCACTTTTGTCTAAATAAAATTAAGGGACATATACCAATATAATCCTACCTGCTTGAGTAAGGGTCAATATAACTCTCGAATAATTTTTAGTACAAAAACAACCCTAACTAGTTGATGAAAGTGCCAATATAACCTTAAAACACCATTTTCAGCATTGACCGACACTGACCACAAATAAAATGACTTAAATGCCCTTTTAGCTTAACACCTAAAATGTTAGGACAATTTTGTCCTCAGACCACCACCACCATCGCCAGCTTACCTCCAACCCTGCCACAACCCCCACCCCCTCTCGCCACCCCCGCCACAACCCCCACTCCCTCTCGCCAGCCCCCCACCACACCACCTTTCATGCCAGCCCCGCCACCACCCCCACCCCCTCCTGCCAGCACTACCACCCTTCTAGCCTAACCACCATTATGAAACCCTAGCCCATCTGTCGTCACCAACCCCGTCGCCTGACGGTCAACCCCCACCACTGAAACCCTAACTTCATGACGAGATTGAACTCCTTTGAAACCCTATTTTGCTGAATCCGAGGTTGAGCTCCACGGCGAAATCGAGAAGCTTAAAATCCTCATTGGAGCATCCATGTCGACAATAAGGTTGTCAAGGCCACCACCACTTTCCTAGCCCCTGCGACGCACATCAGAGAAGGAGGAGAAGAAGAAGAAGAGCGACAGTGATATGAATCTCCTTGCGAAGACTCTGGATTGCGGAAAATTGGATCTTTAACCAAATGGGGATCTC
>JAULKM010056114.1:0-12523 GCA_032355605.1 Rubia tinctorum
GCATAATTTGGGGGGGGGGGGGGTAGGTTTGACTTCATCGAGCAGGAAATGAAGAAGGAGTTCACTATTATGGATGATAGGTCAGATGTCCAAGAAGAGGCCATGAAGAAATTGCTAGAAATATTTCACATTTTGAAGCTCGGTGGTTTTCGGTGTATCATTCCTATCGAGAGGTAAGAAATGTGGCTGGAAGAAAGGCGGAGGAGGCGTCAGGTATAACACTTGAGGAGGGACCCTTCCGGGTCAAATGAGTGAGTTCATTACTTTTCTTTCTCTTACATAGGATTTTATATTGGTTCGTTGCATTGAAGACAATTACATAGTTTAAGTGTGTGGGGTGGGGGTGGGGTAGTGAAACATTTGGAAGTTTTTCATGTCAGGATTCCTTTGTGTATTTGGTGTTGTTTTTTTGTGTGTTTCTTTTGGTATTATCATTGGTTTTTGTAAGTTTGGTAGAGTTTTTGGTATTTTAATCTTTAGGGTGCTATCACTTTGTTGTTGGGGAATGTATTGGATGGAAACTTTTTGGTGGTGTAATTTTCTTTTTCAAGATCTTTTTGTACTATGATGCCCAACTTTGGGGAATTCAATTCTACACAAAAAAATTGAAAATTCTGAAAAATAAAATGAAGAAATATATATATATATCTGGCTTAGTTGGAAACCCGAAAGGGCAACTTAGGCAAAAATGGATGAAAGCCCATATAGGCCAAAAGACCTTGGTAAAAATGAGAGGTTAGGCCCGGCTAGGTTGGAAAACCTAGGTAAAAATGAGAGGCTGTGAGGAAAAAGGTGAGAGGTGAGCTTAACATGTGTGAAGGCTAGGATGAAAACTCGAAAGGGCTCCTAGGCAAAATGAGATAAATTGGAAATGGAACTTCAACATCCGTTGGCCATTTTCGGCTGTTTCTTCTTCGACATCTTTTGGCCATCTTTGGTGGTTTCTTCATCAACATCTTGGATTGTCTACGGCGTTCTCTTCATATTAGTAAGCTAGTTTAGAACTTATCATTTTACCTTGCCTTTTTCCCCATTTTTCTTTTATGTATTTTAGGTGGATTGACTACTTTAGGATCTTCGGGGATAATGAGAGTTGTGAGACTGTTACAATCTTTAGGGGAACTAGGGTAGCTTGGGAATAAGTTAAGTGCATTAGTTAACTTCACTTTGCATGCTACATTCCTCTTGAATCATTTCTCGTTTTGTTTATTCGAGGATAAGTAAAGTTTAAGTATGGGGGGATTGATGTTCACCTTTATGCATGTGTACCGATGCATTTGAAACATTTATTATCATGTTTTATTTGGTTGATTGCTATTTTTAGTTAGTTTTACACGGCAAAGGGTTTAGGCAGTCATTATTAGTTTTCTTGTCTAAATCCTGAGTTTTGTAGACTTAATTGATTCTAATTGACACTTTGTATTCACGAGCACATAGATTTTCCTTTGTGATCTTATTATTAGTTTACTCGTGAGTACTTTTTCATCATCATTTTGTAGAAGACCATCCGCGAGGGTGGTAAAAGATATTTGAAGACTATTTGCAAGGATGGTAGAAGATATCAAAGGTCATTTGCAATGATGGTAGTAGATTGAAGAAAATGGACTTCAAAGCATGGTAATATATGGAATTGACCCTGGAAAAGGTATATTTAAAGTTCAAGAAGGTTGGGACCAAAAGACAAAGAAGCGGAGGAATTATAGTCCAAGAGTTGCACGAAGTTCGGGAAATGATCCAAGAAGAATCAGCCTTTGTGAGTGAAACCGTTGGATTTTTATTCTCGAGCAATATAAAATAGACTACAAGAACTCTCAAATCGGATCAGTGGTTCATCCTTAGTAGAGCAAACAAATTAGCCGCCCAACCGGCTAGCATGGTCCGTGCACGTGGCAAAAAGCATATGTGCAGGCCATGCAAAGTGGCTTGCATAGCCCATGCAAGTTTACATGCGTCGTGCAAAGGCTCTGACACATACCGTGCATGTCCATGCGGGCCATTGCACCAAGGCTCCAAATTCACCTCTAAATGGCTAAGTATGAGCACGGGCAGGTCCATATTACATGGCTCGTGACATTCCAAGTCTCAAAAGTCAAGACCAGCCCACAGGCTTTGAAAATAACATGGGTTGCACAGTTTTTTTGAGCAAAAAACCCTTCCAACCGATGGGCCGCACGAATCAAAAGTTCCAGAGGATGCACCAGCCCACAACCCATGCAAGTTTGTGCGCTCAGCCTTGCACAAGGCTGTACGGCCTGGGTCAGTCCGTGATGGCGGCGCCGCATGAGGCTGCACGGACTGTGCAGTGGCGCATGGGCCATTTTACCCGGACCTTAACAGACCATTCTGTTTGCCACTGGCCACGTAAATTGTGGCTGCTATGGTTCTTTTGGCCATTTTAGGCCTATTTCGAGGCCCAATTACCTCTTACTATATATATGAACCTTTGTCTACTAGGGTTTAAGTTTATGCGCATTTCTCATCTTGAAGAGTAGGCTGGAGAGAGAAAATGCTCTTCCTTTTCTCTAGGTTCTTTTCCTTTTTTTTTCATTTGCTCAAAAGTGTTGAATCAACTAAAATACTTGGGTTCAATTCTTAGGGATTAGTTAATTAACTTGGGGATTATATTTTTATTAATGTATTAATGATTTTTTTGTGACATTTCTTAGATCTACTTATTTCTATGTGTTTTGTGATTATTATGTTGGCTTGTTCTTCATATTCTTGTGAATTTCATGATTGTCACACTTAGTTAGAACACACCATAGTCTACTTTAATGTTCATGCACTATGTATACCCTCAGGGAAGGAAACCTAGATGCGCTTTGGGTAACGATAGTCTGAATCCACGTGGGTGTGTGCACATAGGTTGCCAAGTCAACGTTACGATCGATCATGCACTAGTAAACTGGCGAGTTGGTCCGAAGAGTTATGGGTAAAGATAGCTAAATTAGAAAACTAGGATTATCTTTGTGATCCCAGAGCTATTGATAAGATGCTTACATCCTTTGCCTCTCTAGGCCTAGGGGTAGAGCATTCCTAGTGTCCAGCGCAATAAGCCATTGCCATTATTGCACAACCCTTGTTGCGGAGGAGAGACCGATGAAAGATTTTATACGGGCACCCTTAACTGGCAGATATGGGGAAGTTTTGAACATCGTTTGGAGTGGAGGATAGGTTTATAGTAGTTATATGTCATGAAGTGGAGGATCGAAACATCATTAATCATGCTACGCATATATTCCCCAAGTGCTAGTTTATATAATTTATTCTCGTGATTAATTGCATGTTGGTAGTTATTAGCAAACTACCCCTCCCCCAATGCGTGTTTTACCAACATTGATTATTCCTAACAAGTGATCGGATTGACAACCCGATCACGGTTGTGCGTACTTAATTATTAGATTCCTAACATCTCACTACTACATGACTAACACTTTAACACCGGTTTTTCAGAAGTTCTAGCACCAGTTTTTGGGGTCCAAAAAACCGGTGCCTAAGTAGCTGTTGAAATGTTTTCACTAGTTTTTCAAAAACCAGTGCTAGATTTAGCACCGGTTTTTTGGTTAGCATTGGTTTTATATAACCGATGCTAAAATGGCACCGGATTTCATGTTAGCACCGTTCCAAAATAATTGGTGCTAAATTTAGCACAATTTTTTTGGGTAGCACCGGTTTTGTAAAACCGTTGCAATATTGGCACCAGTTTTCATATATGAGCACGGGTCTAAAAAAGTGGTGTTAAATTTGCATCAGTTTGATATGGCATCGGTTTTTATTTGCACCGGTTAGAAACTGGTGTTAAAATTGTCACCGATTTTTAATTTGGAATTGCAATTGGACACTGACTGCAGCTGCGCGTAGATGCTCTATTGGTTCCATTTAGCAAAGACAGATTTGGAATTGGGCGCTGACTGCAGATGCGCGCAGCTGCTCTAATGCTTCACTACAAACAATAAAACAATCTAACAACATATATATGGCCACATCTAGAAACATCAAAAAACATTTCCACTAAATGTATTATACAAAATTGATAATCTATGGGACTAAACATAACTATGCCAAATATAAGTATCTTGCGACTAAATATAACATCATCTTAAACTAGCAATTAAATCATATGGAATATACACATCATATCACAAGGCTAATTCACATATCTATGGTCCTTAGAAAATGCTCAGATGTACCCTATGGAAAATACGGAAAATGTGGCAACCGATACCATACGGAAAATGTGTCATGTTTTGATCCTTAACATCAACCCTCCAAGTCTTGGATCCCGCTTTTCTAGTTAAGAATTGTACTAGGCTGCATCAAAATGGAAAAATATTTAGTATTTCTCCTCATTATTTCATTTACATTAAAGAAGCTTGGAACCAAGTTTTGTTGCACCTTTTGTCATCACTTATGTGTTCTAGGCAATGGTCATGCCCATTCATATTGAAAAGATCAGGTGAACTGCTTGAAACATAGAGGAATACACAAACGTGAGAACACTACGCAATGATCAATTGTTATAACTGAGCTCACAAACCTTAGCATCAATTTTAAAGTCATTTGAGTATGTATATGTTTCACTCAAGAGATATGTTCAACTCAGAGTCATTTGAAAAATGACACAGCTCAAGATTGGTAAAATTAGAACTCAAACATTAATCAAATTACTGACACACAAATTGTTTCACGTACATCCCTTAATAAAACAACACTTAAAATCAAAATTATGGCATCTGAACTAACACTATCAATCTCTATCAGGCTAAGCAATCAAAAACATCAATCTACTCATCATCTTGTTGGATTGAATTGTCAATCCAAACTACTCAAATAGTCCTTAAAAAAAACACAAATCCTCAACATTGCATGCAAACAACTAAATTAATCAACATAGAGTAGTAAAAGTTCAGTATGAAACTTGGATCCCATATGCCATTCAAACAAACTAGATTAACACAACATTATTGCACAAAATGGCCAAGAGATATCTAGGCTATGGCAAAAGTAAACTCAAATCCCGATCATCAAAATGAGGTAGCATAAATTTCCAATCACAGATATTTGGGAAAACCAACATAAGATGAAGAGCTCATCACTACATGAGCAGCAACATGATAATGCCCGGGGGAGAGTGTACTCGACGCTCTGCCCATTGCTTTTTCAAGAAACAGATGCATTGATCTTTCTTGCAGTAAAAATGATTGTAATTTCTTGATATGTTAAAGATATAACCATTCATAAAAATTGAATAAAATAAAACATAATGATGAAATCATAGAAAACTCACCTAATGCCCCAAGTAACTGAAATAATCATCAAACTTAGAGATCGTCGTTTACAACTCTTAACTTCAGACTCACGGAGAATAGAATGGAACATGAATAAACTCAATGTAACTAAATCATAAGCCAAAATATTCCACGCTATTGCTAACGAATGAAAGTACTGCATTGAGTTTATTTATCAGATAAACAGAGATTATTCTATAATCATCAACAAAGCATGGAATATTTCTGCACTAACTTTATGAACATAGAATATACATGGGAACACTGTGGATTCATCTATCTAGAATTAAGAAACAGTTCAAATATTGATGCAGCCTACCTCAGAAATATTTTGTCGGGAAACATTGACTTCACAACAAGAACTTTAAACTTCTGGTCAACTGCAAGAAAATTGCTGATGGAATTAATCAGTGCTCTAGAAATATTTGAAATATGAAGTTGGCCACTAGATCAGTAACGTTTATATGAAGCAAAATTCCTATGATGTCGTCTCACTGTGTACCTATTTCTTCACCAAAATTCAAAAAATAAAAATGTTAAAACCTTTCAGAAGCGCAGAATATTGATGAAATTGCCACCATTCAGAACGAAGCAGAGCAAAAATAGGGCATCAGATCCCTCCACCCGCGGGGCTTCTCCACTGGCAGTGAGGCTCCTTATCCGGCACGACGTCATAACCCTCTTTCTCGACAGCGTGAATGTGTCGGCCACCATGCCCAGAACCCCATCGAACGCCTATCTGTCACCGTGGTCACCGTTGAATCTCCAAATCTTGATGTCTGCGGCGGCGTACGACACCATCTCCTAGAAGTTCAATAGCGTCACCTCCGACTACCGATCAAAAGCATTCGCCAAGGGTATGTGGCGGATAGGTAGGGTCTTCGTGGATGGACAGTGGATGGAGTGGCCCCTTCATGTAGGAGTGGCGTATGTGAATGGTCGGCACATTCAAGGGTTTTGCAAATTGATTCAAGATTTTTATACGGAGTACACATTTATATTTAGATTTTTATTTAAACATTATTAATTATTACACTTTTTAAAATTTTAAATATTGATTCTTGTAAACATTTAATAAATGTATTTTTGATGACATATACCTTAGTGTATTTATATATATATATATTTTTAAAAATATGTGTAATTTTAAAATAATGAAAATTTGAGTAATAAAATGTTAATTATACAAGTTCAACTTATTCGTGCGGAGATATGGTCGTTAAAATTTTTAATTAAGAGACGATTGTTAATTATATAAAATTAACTCTTTTTGTAGTGTTTATTAAAGAATGTTTAAAAGTTTACTATTGATTGTATAAAGCCAACTACATTATTAGTGTCCGTAGAAAGTTAACTAAATAATGGTTGACTGATAATTAAGGGTTGACCATTGATGAGTAAAACTAAACCTAGCTATTAGTATTTATTAGTGTTCGACATTTGACCGTCGAACATATTATTTTAACTTCTTCTATTTTCCAGTTTAAACTTTGGTATTTCCATAACTTATGGAAAATTACGCTATGGTCCAAAACTTTTTTACGACATTATCATTCTCTCCAAAATACATTATTTTTGTTATTCTAACATAAATATAAAAATATTGAATAGTATAATTTTTTGGTGAATTGTGCGAAAGCGCTAGTAGATGTTCTATCGTAACTTAGAGTGGATTACATAGAAGTAAGAAAGATAAATCGAAAAGAATTAAGGATGTGTTCTTGTGCCCGATCAATGATAAATATTCCGTTACGGACTTGGAAAATAAAATGGGGGTGTGCAGGGAGACCCCACGTTAGAGCGGATTTCAATTTGGAATTACAAGTAAAGTTTTTTACTTTTTGCACTTTGGTCCTTCCAAGAAACTTGGAATTGTCGAATCAGGAAATTGGCAACACCAAAATTCAATTGAACAATATATGATTGCTACTTTGCAATTTTGGTCATGCATGGTTGAATGGAAGGGCCTCGAAAGTCAACATGGATTACTTGTACACAATTTTGAAAAATTACACTGTAGCCCGAAATTGTGTTTCCCCAATATACATTGCTCCAAGATACATGATTTTTGTTATTCTTACCTAAATATAAAATATTCAATAATATTTTTTGGGTGAATTCTGGTAAAACACTAGTAGATGTTCCAGAGTAACTTAGAGTTGATTACATATAAATACGGAAGAGAAATCAGAAAGGATTACGGATATGTTCTTTTACCCGATCGATGATAAATATTCCGTTACAGATTTTAAAAATATAATGGGGGTGTATAGGGAAGCACCACGTTGGAGTGGATTTCATTTTGGAGTTACGAGTAAAGTTTTTCCTTTTTGCACTTAGGTCCCTCCAAGAAATTTGGAATTGTCTAATCATGAAATTGGCGACACCAAAATTCAATTGAATAATATACGATTGTGAATTTGCAATTTGGGCATGTATTGGTGAATTGAAGGGCCTTGAAAGTCAACATTGATTACTTGTAAACAATTTTGGAAAATTATACTGTGGCCCAAAATTGTGTTTCCCCATTATCCATTGCTCCAAAATACATGATTTTTTTATTCAAACTTTTATATTATTATTTATATTATGTCAATAAGGGTTGATCATTTATTAATTTAAGTCAACAAAAGAAGTGAATGATTTTGAAAATCAAGTAAAAAATAATTTAGCTTAGATCGACTGCGTGCATCTGCGCGAATCTCATAATATTCTTGGCAAAATTTTTTTAAAAATAAAATTAGTGCTAAATATTTTAAAACTCCGTGGTTAACCATTAATTAGTTAAAATTAAATATTTTTATTTGTATTTATATATACTAAACGAATTAAGGGTTGGACGTTAATTAGTTAACTTCAAACATTTTCATTTTTATTTATATATATTTGGTCAGTAAAGGCTGAAAATTGATTAATTTAAATCAACTTAACTATTAGTTAAATTCAACAAAACAAGTTAACGATTTTGAAAGTTAAGAAAAAATATAATTCAGCTTAGAGCGGCTGCGCGCAACTGCGCCCATCTCATGATATTTATGACAAAAATTTTAATAAAAGTTATTTTTGCCGGGAAGATTGAATTTTGAAATTTTAGCACTGGTTTTTTAAAAATTGGTGCTACATTTTGGCAAATATTTTAAAAATTTTGGCGGGAAGATTGAATTAAAAATTTTTAGCACCATTTTTTAAATTAGCACCGCTATTTTGAAAATCGGTGCTAAATATTTGCAAATTTTTTGAAATTCTTATCGGGATGATTTAATTTAAAATTTTTTAGCTCTTGTTTTTTAATTAGCACCGGTTTTTTTGAAACCGATTCTAAATTTTGGTAAATGTTTTCGTGAAGATTTAATTTTAAAATTTTGCCTCCGTTTTTTAATTAGCACTAGGTTAAAAAAATTAACACTAGTTTTCAAAAAAACGGTGCTAATTTATTTGGGGCACCGATTTTCAAAAACCGGTGTTAGAGGGGTGTCAATGTGGTAGTGTCTCGGTAGACCCTTGTACTTGCCACTATCTACCAATCTTGGTAACACAGTAGTAGGAACGGGAGAAACATTATAAATTCTATGTTTAACCCTCTATAACTCAAAGCCTTTCCTCCCGTGTTTAAAAGGAGCCGAATTATTGTCATTTTTATTTAATTTTTTTATTGGTTTTTGTTGTTGAGCTTTCTTGGTAATATCCAGTTACTTCCAACCTTTTCGCTAGTTTTCTTTCAAGTTAGGTACTGTTCGCTCTCAATTTATGGTACATACCCGTACCAATAGTTCAAGTGTTTTACATTGTCCAACAGAATACACGGGTGGTCGGCAAAGATGGAAAAGAAGGACTAGACAGGAGGTTCCATGAGAACCATTTTTTGTAGCCGAAGAAAGCGGATAAATGGTGGAAGATAACTGCACTTTGAGAGAGTTGATGGATCCAAATTTGGAGAATCAACCCCTTTGTATCATTTTCCTGCCCTTGCCACCCAATGTGACATGTGAACTCAAGAGCGGTATGATCAATTGCTTACCGATGTTCCATGGAATGGCAAGTGAATATCCAAACAAACATATGTTGAAATTCCACCTAGTGTATACCAACATGAAGCAATGGGAGTGTCAGAGGAAGATTACAATTTGAGGTTGTTTCCCTTCTCACTTCAGGATGCAACTAGAGATTGGTTATACTACCTTCCTCCCTGTTTCATCACCTCCTGGATGGACATGAAGTGCAGATTTCTCGAGAAATACTTCCCAGCTTCAAAATCTGTGGGGTTGAAGAAGCAGCTCTTCAATATCTCTCAGTTCGCTAACAAATCCCTCTACGAGTATTGGGAACGATTCAAGATGCTATTGGAAAGATGTCCATATAATCCATTTAAGGAGGGAGACTTGGTGTACTATTTCTTCAAGGGGTTGTGTGATAATGAAATGACAATGGTAAATGCCATATGAAATAGTTCAATAACCAACAAAAGCTTGAGGGATGTGATTGCACTCTTTGAAGAAATGGTCAATGGAGCGAGGCAATTTGGTACAAGATGTAGAGTGAAGCTTATGAATGAACCGTCTCAATCCCCAAAGTTAGAGAAGCAAGTAAAAGCTATCTCTTCTATGATAAAGTAATTCATGAAGGTGAGAGTTTAACAAGTCAAGGTATGCGCCATTTGTAGTCTCGATCATCAAACTGATGTTTGTCCACAAGTGGTGGAAGACTTGGAGGAGGTGAAGGCTTTGGAATTTAACAATGGCAATAGTCAACAATTAAGCAGGGGGGAAGAACCACAAGGGTTAAGAGGGAACCAAGGAGGCAAAAGGCAGGACCCCTCCTCGAATATCTTCAACCCGAGTTACTGTGACACCCCAACTGTCGTTGGTGAGAGGATAAACAAGTACAAGGGCACAATAAAGTAGACAACCTCCACCTTAACCCTTATCTAAGGGGTGAACGGCTTTAAAATAACAATGCCTCACTCTACAAGTCGGATCGAGAGGAGATTATGGAAGAAATTTCTCAATTGGCTAAGAAGCAAGATGTTTTTTGCAGAGCACACAAGGCGTGAGATTGAAGATCTCAGGACGAGGGCATTTTTGAGCATCAAGAATCTTGAAATTCAAGTCGTATAACTTCCCACCTTGGTAAGCCAACTTGAAGCCATAGAGTCCGGTAAGCTTCCTTTCCAACTAGAGATCAATTCGAGGAATGTGAGCGCTCTGAAGATAATAAGCGAGAAAGAGGTGTGTGAGCCCAAGAGAGAGATATTACAAAAGGATGAATTGATCGTAGAGAGCAACAAAACCAACTTAGAGGAGCATGAATTGGTTGTGGAGGAGGAAACCATCAAGGAGCTTCTGACACCCGAAGCGAGGGTGAACCTTCCACCACCTTTCCCTAGTCCACTTAGGGGAAGGCCAAAGGTGGCAACCAATGATGAGAAAATTGGGAAGATCTTCGAGAAGTTTGAGGTTAGTGTCCCAATCTTGGACTTGATGGAGCATGTTCCCTCCTATGCTCAATTTTTGAAAGTTTCACGACTAAGAAAAAGAACAAACAAATTAGGAAGATAGGAAAATTGAAAATAAGGGGAGTATCTACTCTTAATCATAGGAAGTTTCTTACAAAATGTGATAAACCTGGCATGTTTCCAATTCCTATCACCCTAGATGGTAAATTGGTGAAAATGCTATGATAGATTTAAGAGCCTCTATTAATTTCATCTTGTCTTGCGTTGATGAGAACCTAGAAATAGGTGAACTTAAAGAAACTAGGGTACTTGTCCAATTTGATGATCACTCCTAAGCTAGTCCTATGGGTCTAGTAAATGATGTTATGGTTTGAGTTGGAAATTTGGTGTTTCCAGTGGACTTCTATGTCCTTGATATTATGCACGGTGGTGGTTCACCCTCAATTTTACTGGGGATTTTCTTAAATCATCAAGGACTAAGATTGATGTTCATTTGGGAATACTAACCTTAGAATATGACATGGATAGGGTAGGTTTAAATAGTTACAAATCTAAGCATTATTCACATAATCCTTCTCTTGTGTATAAATGCATAACCTTATGTAAATAACTTGCTAACCATGAGAACTCTTGCATAATAGATAATAATGATTTCCTTGATGAAGCTTTTGATGATAGTGATGAATTATGTGCTTAATGGGTATGTGCTTAATGGGTATTTTGAGAATCTCCATTAGTCCCTTGATAAATAGGTTCTTCAAAAATGCATCATCTTCTCGCACACCAACCCTTCCCATGGTTAGTTTGAGATATTTCCAATATTCATCCACAGTGCAATTCATTTGCCTTATATTGCTTAAAAGAGTGTTTTTCCATCAATTACATGGTTGGAACAAGAAAATAATGAAACCAGGTCTTCAATCATTCCTAAGTAGCAATTAGTGTTGGATATTCTTCATTAGTCTTTCGAAAAAAATGTTTTTCACAAATGCTTCATCTTCTCGAATACCTACCCTTGCTTCATGGTTAGTTATAGATGTTTCCAATATTCATCGAAGGTTAAATTTCCTCGCTTCATGTTGTAGAAGAACAACTATGTTTCCATCAAGTACGTTGTAGGAACATGATGTAAACGAAGTTCCATATTTAATATTTCCCATGTGGCAATCAGTCTCTTCTAGCATGTGCTCTTGATTCTTTGAACTAGACTTACTTGAATTTATGATAGATTGTGGTTGATTTAAGGCATCCTTTCTTCATTAACTAGGATTAAATGACAGATTTAAATATGTCCGGGTAGGACTACAGCCGCCCATCATTGTGCCTCTTACTCGGCGAATTTAGAAGATCTAGAGTCAAACCCAGGCCTTTGATTGTTAAGGTTGTAGGATGAGGTCTTTTTAGGCTTTAAGGTAGTTTCAACAAACCCTAGTTTCACCAAATATTTGATACATTATGTTGAAGCTTAATCCGTATTTGGAGATTCTATATTTGTCCTTTGATAAACAGGTTCTTCACAAATGCGTCATCCTCTCGTACACCAACCCCTCTCATTGTTAGTTAGAAATATTACCAATATTCATCCACAGTGCGATTTTCTTGCCTCCTATCGCTTAAGCACAATTGTTTTTCCATCAATTACTTAGTTGGAACAGAGATTGAGGTTAACAACAAAGATGGAGGGGATATTTGTTTGTACTAGGGTATGGAAGATACTGTTGGGGAAGGTTTGGGTAGGAAGACTGACATGGTCTCAGCTGATCCTGATGTTAATACTACTCCA
>JAULKM010056124.1:0-12523 GCA_032355605.1 Rubia tinctorum
AAGAAAGCACAAAATATACTTGATAATCAAAGCACAAAATAGGAGAAATCAAATCTCACAAATTCATACTTGAAATGCTTACCAATTGCTCCCAAGGGTATATTTAGCTTAGCTAAACCCATAACAAAATCATAAAAATACATGGTAAACATTGAAGAAAAGATGAAAAGATGGAGGAGTAAATGCAAATCTAGGGTTTTGAAGATAAAGAATTCGTGCTCTTCAATGGGGGAGAGAGTGGGTATTTATAATCTAGGAATTAAAAGAGAAAAGCAACAAATTGGGCTGCTGGGCCCTTTGTCATGGACCATGCTAAATTGACACTGGCCGTGTCCACTGACCGTGCCAAATTGACACTGGCCGTGTCAAGTCCTCTGCCCAGCTTCTACCAATTTCCAGAATAATTGGTTTTCCCTTCAAAATTCCGCCGCCTTTTAATTCTCGAACTCTTCAAACCCGAACTCTTCAAAAGAAGTCTTCAAAATGACCTCCAAAACACTTCATAAATCAAAGAATTAGGACATTAAACATGTGATATCATCCTAACCCTCTAATTATTAAAATGTCAATTTACTTCAAATTAAATCCCTAATCTATTACAAAATTAGACTTTGAATGTGCCAAAAATATGATATAAATGGGGCACATTAAAAAATAATTACTTTTCTCTTGGGTTGTAGGTTAAAATGTAATTGCCATTTAAAGTTGTTGCTTTTGTGATCCATTTACACCGGTATTGGATGGTTTGCACCAGAAACTATAACAGTGCGAGGTACTCCTAAAATATTATATGCTCATATTGCAGTTGAGACACCTATAATATATTTACTAGTGTAAGTCTGACCACTATAAATAATAAAATTGTCGGGTTCAAACTATCCAAACATCAAAATTCAAAAGATGCAACCATCTCCCCCTCTCAAGGAACATCGACGGAGGACCGACAATACTACAAATTAGAGCTTATAGAATAAGGAGTTCACATCAACCTATCAAAACTTATGTTTAAATTTCCTCTGTAGTCCCACATCCATCCATTAATTATTTAATAGGATGAATTATTGTGGTCGCACCCAAGGTGTTTGATAAAGTGCCTTAATGTATTTTTTAGGAAATGACCCCAAAATCCAATCTCAAAAGGACACGCCTTGCATCCTCTCCTTCTCAACCAACTGTTTCTCTGCGGAAATACCCGGACGGTACCTTTGTGTCCTAGGAGTATTTGTCCGTAGATGAAGCATACAAAGGACGCTGGCATCACCCATAGAAAGAAATAAAGGCGTCACCTCCATTCCTACAAACAATCCAGAGTCTTGGGTGTGAAAAGTTTTGTGATACTCCACCTGCTTTCAACCTCAGCATCGTCACTGAGTTCTATGCAAACTTGAAGTGTGGACCGACATTGAAAGAGGTGTACTGCAGAGGTAAACTTTTTTCACTCACAAATGAAGATATAAATGAGTTGTTCGAGTTGCCCAATGTCCCAAAGAATGAGGAAGAGTTTGTTGCACTCCATACTCCCATGTCAAATTCCTACTATGTTTTACGCGATCCAGTTGGTAGGGGAATCGTCGAGGAAGTAACGAAGGAGGGAACATACATAGATAGTTGGTCAAAACTGACTGGAGTAAGATTCCAAAGAATGCTCTGACTCCAGAAATGAATGGATGGTATCACTTTGTGGTATCCAGAATATACCCCATTACTGTTAACAAATAAGTCCACAGCATAGGTTCTCCTACTTTTACACAATAAAGAAGCATCTCCGATGGAATACTGTTGATTGAATCGTGATTCATTTGAGGAATGAACCAGATAAGATGGGGTTATACGGTTTCTATAGTATCATCTTGTCCCTATGTTCTAGAGCTAGAGTAACCCCCCGTCCCCATGACCCTTATGGGCAACCAATGGGTAAGATTTGTGTGGATTGTTTTTACAGACAACCTGCTGATATAGTAGTCTCTATACTTAAATCCAGAGTCTCCGCCTTGGAGGTCGGTGTATAGAATTTGCTCGAAGTATCCAAGTACCAGAGATCTTGGTTCGACCACATTGCCAAAGTTTTCAGCTATCAATTTCCTGATGGTGTCACAGTCGTTGGACAATTTCTGATGAACCGTAATTGCGATGTGTAGGACATAGATGTTAGTACAAGTACCCGTGATGGGGATGAAGCAGCGGTGAATGACAATGTGGAGCCATATTCTCGTTACTATATATGAAAGTGAGTATTAGCCTTTAAAACCTTGATTTCCGTACCACTCCTGTATTTTCATTACCTTCAATAGTGTTAAACTAACTAACTTTTCAGAAGTTAATTTTATCAATCATTACAATTGAATGAATTATTGGTAATACTTGTTATTTAGTACGGAACATAAAAAATGGGAAATGTCATTCTTTGAAAAGGGAAATTTATACTACAAACACACAATGTTATCTAAAACATATAGTAGCACTTCAAGATAGGTCATCACCATGAATGAAATCTTTTTCATATGACACATGTTGTTGAATTATTATTTTTGTACAATTATGTGGTATGTAGACTGGCATAACAAATTTTGGGGCCATACTGCATTTCTTGGTAAACTTTAGCACACAATCAATGTTCAATTTTTTCTACATTCCATAAACACGATGGGGGAGTAAATGATTGGTAATGATTGTAATATATTGAATTGAATTTTTGTGCCGCCAATTTCTAATTTGGACGATTCCAAGTTTTTGGAGGGACTAAACTGCAAAAAGTAAAAAATTTACTCGGACCTCAAAATACGAAGTCGCTTGAACAAGGTGACTCTCCTAACCACCTAGATGTAATTCCAAATTAGACACGTGAGGAAATGAACGGGTTGGGGCCCAAAAGTGATTTCCAAAGATCTTCGAATTCCACAATGTCACCTTGAAAAAAACCATCATCTTTTACTCTAGAACACGTACTTGCACTTTTGGAAAATTGATCCCCTAGGCACAAATATTTTATAATTCACCTTTAAGGATAGAATATCAAATTTGGAATATTTTGTAGTTACGGAAAGTATCGGTAAAGCAAAACAAATTTGGAGGACATAATTGTAAAAAATGCAGATCAACAAGTTCTACCATCGTAATAATCATGATGTTCCAATTATTAAATATAAATATTAGGGTATATTATAAAGTCATATCTAGAACCATTGAATGGTGTGTGAGGGGATGAATGTAAACGTTAAGGGTCATAATGCTAATTTAACAAAGTTTATGAAAACATACGAATTTAATATTTTCAGGATAGGGGGTTCCTTCAAATTAATTAGGAACCATTAAGTTAATGTCAATTAAAGACAAGAAAGCAATAATTTTGAGGAATAGAGCTTTTTAAAAAAAATTGGGGGTGTAAAAAGGAGAATCAAATGTATATTGATAAGCATGCATAACATATATACACCGGCAATAGCGAATAGTGCCAATGTAAGCATTCAATTTTGTTGGCGGGAAAAATTCACAATTTAATTTTTCGCCTAAAATAATGCAGAAATTGTTTACACCGGTACTCATTTCAATAGCACCGATCTTAATACCCGTGCTAAGGGCTTAACAAAAATTTTAGATCATTGCTCTCGGGTTGCCAAAGCAGCTGCTTTAAATACCACATTTACACCGGTGAACCAGCATTTGCACAGGTGCTAGGTACTTAGCCAAAATTTTAGATCATTGCTCTTGGGTTACCCAAATTTGATTTAAAGCAGCTGCACGCAGCTGCTTTAAGGACCACTTTTGCACTGACAGAACATCATTTGTACCGATATGCTAGGTACTTAGAAAATATTTCCTCTAACAGGCCTACACTACAAAAATTTTACACCAACTCTAACCAAATTACTGGTGTATAACACACGGGTATTTTTTTAAAAACCCAGAAGATCATAACCACTGTACATGATCTCCAGTTCCATACTACCCTCATCGTCTCTAAAGTTTAAATACCATAAACTTCTCATCAATCCCTATAGCCTTCCATAACTCCTCAACTCTAGCCATTATTTTCTACAAAAGGTTGAAGAGTATACCATCTTCCACAACCAATCATTCCATACACCCCCTTTCTTGTAAAGTATAACTTTGGGGATTGCAGTGCCTAAACTTCAACAAATTTGCTGCATCTCACAAGGCAAATCAAATTGCTAATGTTTACAATAGTATGGCATCCAAAATTATATATGGGAAGCAATACTATTTTCATGCACAACACATGTTTGACAGAATGCCTCAATGAGGGAAATTTTTTTTAAAAATAATTTTAAAATTACAAGGCACCATGTTTGAAAAAGAGATGATGTAGTATAGTATGCTCATGCTTCTTTTGTGGAATATCATGTTTGTGAAAATTATTAGGGTATTATTTTTTCCTTTGTTTTGGCTAAGAAGTGTTCAACTACGTCGGTGGTGTTGTAGTTCGGGACCGTTCCATGACCCTCTAAGTGTTGTATTTATGGTGTTTGATTGTGTGGAAGGAATTGCGTGAGTGATCTTTTATGAATGGTTTTATGACTTCTTCGATTGGTTGTGTGAGTTAAGTTTTTGGAATGCTTGTATGACTTTTTAGAATGGTTATGTGAGTTAATTTTTTGGCACTGTATGAGTCAACATGTATATCATTCACGTTATATGAGTAGCTCACATAACTATGGCTCATATTATGTTGTATGTTTGGCTTCATTTTTTTAGCATGTATGTCATTTATGTTATATGACTAGCTCACATAAGTATGACTCATATTATGTGACATATTTGACTTTACTTTTTCAAATAGTTATGTTACTTTACATTTTGTAGATGCCGCTAAAATGTAGAAAACTAACCACAAAGAGGAAGCGGCAACCACCGAAGAAGAAATTTGTTACGCCACCTGAGGAAGGCGTAGGAGAGCAAGAACAACCAACCCAAAGAATTCCATTGAATATCCAGTTTGAAAATGAGGGAACACTGCAATATGAACCAATAAAGGAAGATAATGTTGAGGGAGAGGAAGGCGATGGGTCAGATGAAGAACCCCAACGTTCCAACAAAGATGCAAAGAGATCCCGAAAGAAGAGGAACGTGAAAAAAGGACGACTTGTCCAAGACGGGAGGTAAACATGGTGAGGGATTTGACAAGTTTGAGATAAAAAGTTGGTGTAGGCATCGTGGAACAGCAACATGTCAGTCCGTCATGCTTACGAAGGAGAGCAATCCCGTTCCTGTTAAAAAAAGTGGTTTGTACGAAGAATTTGAAGGCATGGATAGCCTACGAGAATTATGCATTCCGGTGCCGCATCAAATTTGGGTCATGTGAACACTGGAGCGATGTCACCGACGATGTAAAGAAAGAGTCATGGAATGATGTATTGCTCTTAATTAATTTTTTATCCTCTCCTTCTTCATTTCTTCCGTTACAAACACATGATCAAAGTCTCCATGTGCATATCTTTCATTACAGGTAAGATTCGTTATTGAGAACACATTTACCGAAATTCAACTGCAAATGTTGAAGAAAGATGTGTACAAGAAGGAATGGGACCAACATAGGAACTGGATGACAAAGGTTGCAAACAAACACATACATCACGTGGACAATGGACTTAACAAATCCAATGTGAAACCGTGGTATAAGTATAAATGGATGGATGAGGAGAATGGAATTTGTATGAGAGAAGGCGTCAGACAGACAAATTCCAGATATTATTTTTTTAAAAAATAGAATATCAAACTATCAATCTATGGTTATTGGATTACTTTCTCCATTAATAATTTTGATCCTAACCCAATCCCTCCCCTTAGGAAATTCAAAAGAAGGAAACTGAATATGCGTTGGCAAATGATTACACCCACCACACGTGGAGGAAAGGGAATCGAGAAGTCATAGACATGCTTTCTGAGCAGCTTATAGAAAATGAGAGGAAGAAGCTGTCTGATCAGGGATTCATTAGAGAGGACATTGAGAAGCAACTGGAGAATAAGGAATTCAAGTCGGACATATCGTTTTTTTACATGGAGGCCAACAAGGACAACGTTGAGAAGTACCCCTCCAAGGAGGTCTAGAGAATTGCTGCAAACGTAGTAAGTTCTTTCAATTGCTTCAACGTTAAGTAAATTTAACATATGTTTCTACCATTTTTTTATTCATAACTTTGCATTTTCTTTACGACACAGTTGAGAATGAACGAGGAGAATGATCAAGGGACTTTGGTATTGCAGCCTGGTGAGGACTTTCTCGTTAAGGCCACAAATAAGAAGGATCACTCGGGCAGGTACATGGGTACTCAGACTGGACTGCCCGCATTAGTGACAGTTCCTTATCTAAGCCATAGAAAATGCGGTAGTAGTTCCTCGAGCAAGCTAACATCACAGAAGAAAGCATCGAATGATCAACCTGTCGTTAATGCCATAGTGGCATACCTTGAGCAACTAGTCAAGGGCTTCACAGTTGCAGCGCTATACAATTCCCGGAAAGCCTTGGTGATCCAAATAATTTCATTGAAAATGCCATGAAGGACTTCCCTGCAGCTGTGTCAAAGTCAGGTGGAGAGCCCAGCGATGGAGAAGGTGATGAGGAGGTATGGCTACATAAATAAATATACTTTCTTCTTAATGAATTTTTACATTTTCAATTCCTTAATATGGACTAAATGTTTTTTGTAACAATATAAGTTGCTGGATAGAGAAGATGTTACTTTGTACGTCAAAGACGTTATCGGTAAGAAGCACATGACTGCATATGGTTTGCGACAAATTCCTTGTCGTCAGCATAGAACAAGGAAGTGTGGCTCGTGTCAGAGTTTACAATCCAATCTACCATCCTAGGGATGGATTGCCTTCAACAGACTATCAATTCAACAACGTTGGGGAGGCACTGGATAGCGTGGTCGATTAGCCCATCTCTTTGATAGGCAAGGGAGACGAGCAACCTAGTGAGAAATATCTGGAAGAGGACTTCAATGAATTGGCCAATGACGATGCGGAGATTCAGATTATCACAGATGATGAGGTAAATCATTATCACACTTCCAATATCATTTTCATAAAAAATAGAATCACAAGTGCTGCTGGCCCAAAATAATAAAAATGAATTTTTTTTGGAATAGGGTATGGCGTGTACATCTTCCGGCAGGCAATCCCACTCAAGCACCAATTTCAGGCCATCATCAAGAGTGAAATTCAGCCAAAAGCAACCAAAACAGGTGATTTATTATACCACACCCACTTTATTTTAAAGCCCTAACATCACAAATATAAATAACTCGTAAATGCATTTCCTATTACTCGTCTGTCCCCAGATTCACAACAGGCGAAACATGAAGGATTTCCTCTTGATGGAGAAATTCATCATCCATTACAATGCGGCTGTCATGGAAATGGTAAAGAATAATGACTGCATGTTCTTCCGGTTTTTCGTTCGTTGACCTATGCAATGAAGTGGAGGAATGGAGTGGGCATAGATGCACTGGTCGAGTTCGATAACAAGCTCAGAAACTGCAACTCAATGACCTGGATCAATAATGAACAAGTGGATGTGTGGATGAGGTTAGTTCCTAACATTAATTATTTACTAGTATTTTTAATCAATAAGGATTAAATGCGATAATTGTCCTTGTTGTAATAGGAACCATTGGGAGAAAGTGTACAAATCAAATGTCGGCCGCTTCTAATTCTGCCCTTCAAGCATCTGGAACTTGACCGACATTGACAAGGAGGTCAAACAGCATTCCAACAATATTTGGAACACAATGGCTATAATAGACGTTGAGTTCTACATTGTGCCCTTTCTAAGAATGTAAGGCATTTCCCCGGGTTTACCATTTATGTTTCTTACCTCTTCCATTTCATTGCTTAATTTGTTTCTTTTTCCTGCAGCGATCATTGGTACCTCGTCATTATCCATCCAAGCATGGATGCGGTTTTCACACTAGACACACTGACGGGAGGTATCAAACCAACAAACTTGATCGAGAATAGGATGATTTCAGGGTATTGCGATTGATTAATAAATTTATTAACATATTACTGTTATTCATTCGAACAACTTGACATTGTAATTTACTTTCATGAAAGGGTTGGTGCATGTACCAAAGGGAGAAGATGAAGATGGAACCAAGTCCCAACTACACATAGAGTATCAAGAACATAAAGGTGAGTCACTAAATCCTACAAATCAATTTTTGAAACATCATTTCATAACAAAACAAAATTGTGACGAATTGCGCATTTCCATGCAGCACCAAACTCAGCTTGATTCGAGGCAATGTGAGTACTCCGTAATGCTGTTCATGGAAGAATTAGTTCTTCACATAATGTCAAACAATATCTTTGAGGTAAAAATCACTTGGAACAAACATACTAATTCTTAATTACTACCATTATAACTGTAAATATCACAGATCTTGTTTTTGCACTAACATTATAACTGTAAATATCACAGATCTTCCCAAAGGGCCAAGCGTCACACCATATTTACGAAATACAAACTGTGGCAGAGAGATGGTGTGGGGCGTGGATCAATGAGTACCAGCAACAGACAAATACTTTGTTTCAACTGCTGGATGACAAGAACCACATCATAGGTTGACTATTTGATTTTTGTGCTTAAAAATATTTAGTTTGTGTGGTCTGTTTAAGGTCCAATTTTTAGACAAATTGTTTAGGTTTTTCAGATTTATGTGCATGCAAGTTCTTAGACATTAAGAATGATTCATGACTCAGCGATCAATACTTTCATACATTTGTAGTTGCCTACAATTTAATGGTTTAAATTTATAGTAGTATGGATTCACTTTTTCTACCTGTACATGCCCCGGAAAAGGATCCGGGAGGGTCCACCATGAAATAATTAGGTCGTTGAAAAATTAATACAAAGTAACATCAGTATAATTCCACGATACCGATGTGACAAAATGTGCACCGCAAATTGAATATTTTAATATCGGTGTAACCTCAAATTAATAGAACCGGAAATTTAAATAAAATACCGGTGCAAAAAAACCAATGCAATTGCAATATGCCAATGGTAGCGATCCCAATACCGGTGCAAATGTACAATACTAATATACATATATTTTATTCACCGTACCGGTGCAATTGTGACTGTACCTCCCCTAGCATTTGAAACATAACTAGACCGGTATTTATCGCTACACCTGTACAAAATTTTGCGGTTCCTCATTTCACATATTGTATTGATATTCCTAGCACCAGTACATATACCGGTGCATATTCATTTTTACACTGGTATTCTCCTACCGGTGCCTTTGTAACAACCAAGTACACCGCTATACTTACGCACTAGTATTTCTGGGGATATTTTACCGGTATAATTGCAGAAAAATACAGGTGCAATTGACCCTGTCCTGCAGTAGTGATTACTTGGAGACAAAATTAAATTAGACTTATGCATTAAGAAAAATATTTTAATCATTTTTAAACAAACATATAAATTTTTTGACCTCGTCTTTTTTAAGGTTCAATTTTTCTGACCAATAACCAACACCGGCCATCCATCGAACGTGACATCGGTAATATCGACACATTATGCGAAGCGGTCATTTCATAGGACATCATTTGTGACGTCGCATACATTTAGTTATGTCATGCATTTATTTCAATTTTATAACTTTTTACCTCGGTTAAAATAACCGAGATAAAAAGACATTTGCCTTCATTTTAAAAGTAACATTGGTTATTTAACAAAAAAATATAGATGTTAAAGATCCGAAGTATATTCTTGTAGCAGTAATAAACCCAAAATTTGATTAGGGGTAGATTTTCTGGTAAATGGGGCATTCAGAAAGACAAAGCAATGGACGAGAGATGTGCAATCATTTTACACACAAAAAGAACCGTGGATGTCAAGTAACAGAGCTGGCTTGCTTTGGCAGCTCCTCGTTACTTTTAGAGAGAGAAACAGAAGACTTGTTAGAGAGAGAAAAGCAGGCTCCACACTCAACCATATCAGTATCATATGTGTGGTCAATACGATTCAGATTCTCCAATCAATCATTTCCCTATAAATACACTCTCATCTCCAACCTTTTCCCAATTCCAGAGCTCCCACCTCAATTCTTCCATCTCCCCAATTCTCCTTGCTCTGATCCCTGTGTCATTCAATGGCGGATGAATTTCAAGAATCGGAGGTCATATTTCAGGACTATGAATCTGGGTCGGAAAGCAACGTCAACGAACTGAACCCGCCGGAAACGGCGAGGAGAAATTCGAAGCCCAGAAGGAAGAAACAGATGATCAAGAGGAGTACGGGTACTGCGATTTCGTCGCTCCCGGTGAACATCCCGGAGAACAGTTCTTGGTTCCAGAACGCGGACTCAGATTTCTCGGACGACGATGACGGCGGCGACGGGGAGATGGAGCCGCCGCATGTGATCATCGGACGGCGAATCGCCGGGAGAATGATGGCATTCTCCGTGTGCACCGGAAACGGGAGAACCCTTAAAGGAAGGGCTTTGAGTGAAGTAAGGAATTCTATACTTCGGATGACAGGATTTCTGGAAACCTGAGGAGCTAGACTTTAGAAGCTTTAATCAATTCTATATATTATTTAAACCTTCAAATTTAGCTTAATACTCTCTCGGTTCCACTAGTATTGGCAAAATACTATTTTCATGATTTTCAATAATTATGTTTGACCATCAATAACTCAAGCTAAATATACCAATTCCGTATAAAATTTTGATATTTAAAAAATAAATGTTAAGATGAATTCAACAATATATCACATGATATATTTATTATATGTATATTAATTTAAATTTATGGTCAAAGTTTGGCAAATTTGACTTTGAAAAAGTAAATATGTCATTACTGGTAGGACGGAGGGAGTATCTATTCAAATATGTGGTCAAAGTTGGACAGTGAATAGTGACATAAAGTGAAGTGTGAAGTTTGACCTGGGACAGAGGGAGTACGTAATCTTTTTTTCATGACTTCTAAATTGTCCATCAGTTTTTTTGGATTTGACATGCATTGTTTAGTTGTTTTTATAGGTATAACACATTATCCTTGTCAAACCTTTCAATTTCAATCACCCATTCTATTTTTTTCTTTCTAAACTCAATTTTATCCACTAATTTCATTCACCTGAATCCAAACACCTAAGTTTATAGTGCCAAATCCAACAAAATGAAGGTATTGTACATTTAATCACTAAGTATTGTTTTACATTGATTATTCGACGGGGTTATTTTATAATTGATGGAAGTAATAGGGCAATTTGATGTTTGTTTGTTTTTTTATTTAATATAATAAGATTCCTGTAACTAAAATACTTTGTGCACCTTAATCGAACTACTCTCTCTAACAAAGTTACATGCGAATTACACCTTTAGTATGTGTCCCATTTACTTGGAACAGTAGCTCAATTGAGTTTGCCATCTTGATGGGGGCAATTAAGCAATCAGATTAAGTGGAAGGTTCATCGGAAGGGGGTAGATATACTCAAAGACATGGAGAAAGAATGGGACAAGGATTTGAAAGAAGTACTGAAAGATGAAAGCAGTAAGGGGAAGGAGAAATTGATCAAAGAAAAGCGCGATGACGTGATTGAATGTAATCAGGTGAACAAGTGAAGATAATAGAAATCATAGATTCGAACATCACCACACCCATAAAAATGGGGAAGGAGGGATATATATTTGAATGGGGGATACAGGAAGAATCAGATAAGGAGAGTAAAAACTGGAGCTCGCTGTTTGAAACAGAGAAGTTAGGAGTCTAATTCTACAAACCAGTGGAGATTGAAGGAACATTAATAGGATAAATTACAATGGAGAATGTAAAGGAGAGTGAAAAACAGTGAAGTTCAACAGTAATTTGCAGGCCTCTAAGATGTAATCCTCCTTTCAAAGTGATGGGGGGGTTCTCAGAATTTGGGGGAACAAAATATCAAAATCTGGTTACTGGATTCAGGTATGTTTATGGTTAAATTTGTGGCTAAAACTTTCTGTGATCAAGTATAGAAAATGGTTTAGCATTCTTTGGAAATAAGGAACCAGATACAATACCAATTTGGATTCATATGCCTGGTTTGCCTATAATATACTGGGAGCCAAATTGATTAGCAAAATTATCAGTCCTATTGGAAAACCAATATGCTTAGACAAATTAACTCTTGAAAGGGATAAAATCTCTTATGCATGAGTGCAGGTAGAGGTAAAAATAGGGGAGGATTTGCCTGATAAAGTGATGTACTTAAATGAGAACAAGACAGTGATACACCATAATCTAAAGTATGAGTGGAATCCTGAGAAATGTAACCAGTGTGGTATGATGGGTCATAATGAAGGGATATGCAGAAGGAAGGATTGAAACAGATCTTAAACTGAAACAGGTATATGTACCTATGAAAAAAGTGCAGGCAGAAATGACTAAAGAAAGTGGAAATCGGTCTTCATGGGCTAATATGAAAATCACTGAGAGGTAAGAAGATACTGAGGATTTTGGTGGAAGTGTTAAAGGTGGAAAAAGCTAGGGAGTGGAACATAGGGGAACAAAT
>JAULKM010056135.1:0-12522 GCA_032355605.1 Rubia tinctorum
AATTTCCAAGCCAAAAACTACAAGATCCATCTCCAATCAGAATTCTAGTGTTAGCCTCACCTATATGTTGTATTTTACAGATTCTTTTCCAAGTGTGTGAGTCTCTATAAGAGTGTGGAAAAGACCAAAGCAATTTAGACCAAATTGTTTCACCTTGTTGGAGTTTCCACCAAAGCTTAAGTGCGAATATGTGTCGACACCGAAACTATATGCTGGTTAGGGGAAATCTATCGAAGACTTTTATATGACCATTGTTAAAAGTAACAAACAACATCGGTTGAGGATGAACTAATGTGTGCAGTTTATTTTCTAACTACTGTTTGTTGTAAATAGTTACAGACTTGGAACCTACACCGGAGCTAAAAAACCTTTTTGCAACTTCAAAGTCAATACTTGTAGGTTGATTCATGTGTTCCGATGTGTTTTTTATTCTGGAACGGGTAATTAATTCATGGCTCTGATATCGGAAGATAAATCAAAATTTTAAAATTAGATTCCATCATATTTCCCATGTTTTGGCAATTAGTTCGAAGAAATAAAAATGGTTTGTGGTTTTATCCATGATTCACGATTTTAGAATGGAGTACACATTGGCAACAAACCACATTTTCATGTCATCATTTTTACATCCAAGTCCGATTATATAAAAAACAATATAAACATAAACAGACTAATATTATTTGCTTTCTTAAACTTCTACATTATGCCTTTTTCTAAAACATATTACTACTAGTTAGTTAGAGTTAAAAAATCACAGATGGGGGCAATTTATATTTCGTATGAGCACCCGAAAAAATCGGTTTCCTCCCAGTCATTATCCTAACTGAATATTCAGAATGTGTGATTTTCTGTATAAAAAAAAGGTTGGACGAGCATGATTGATAAGTGTTGCTTGTCGAATCCAAATCTTCCTTAAAAATTTTGACCAACCGCTGAAGATAATCAATCAGCTTAATGGGATTAAATCCTGGTATCTTCATACCCATAAGAAATTACACTTGTCTCTGCTTTTGTTCACCTTCAATGAAGTGTGAAATTATCGCTAACGTGTAGGAAGCTCATATATGCCTTGACTTTGCAACTTCTTCAAGGCATTCTAAGCCATTGACTTGATCACTCCCTCCATTATAATCAAACTGAAAACATATATAAATAGAAGAATAACATATAAGTTACCAAAATCTCTTCCTGCACCAAATCTAACCCATACATGCTCACCACTCCCGTTCTATACAAAATAATTGTTTTGCACATACTCACACATGCATACTCACCATTTTTTCACGCAACTGGGGTCTAAGAATAAATTTAATTAAACTTGTCCTAGAATATCAACAATGATCTCATTCGGGATTTTTTAAAGGGTGTCTCTATACCTCCCTTATTAGTGTATGTTTTTGAAAGAAAATGAAGGTGAACATAGTTGGAAGATTTCTTGGTAAAAATTTGAGATAAAAATGATGGTTGAATGGAATATATGTCATTAATGGTAATCATTATTGAAGGGGAATTGTTTCATATTCCACCTTGGAATATGGAACACATCCCTTGGAAACCATCCCCGCTGGCTACACACATTGCTATAAAAGTGTATGGAACCCATTGTTTCAAATTTCAACATGAGGCTGTCAACTCCCGGTATCGCGACTTGAGTCTGACATTAGATCCAAAATTGAATAGGTGAACTAGGTCGACGGTAGAAAGAACCTGCCGTGTTAAAGGATATTAGACGTTGGTTTATTACTAGCCGCTGTTAATTATATAACATTAAACAACGGTTCAACGTCAAACGTCGTTTATTATTCCCTAAGTAGTCATCTACCATTGGCAATTCCGCCGACTACAGGTTACGATATCAAAACATATGAAGGACGACGGTTCCCAGCTCAAAAAATTAAAATTCCTCTTAACGGAGCCGTTATAGACATTCATGCACTAGTGTATATACTATTAGATTCATACTAAGGTGCAGTATAGAAGAATCAACCTTTTATGTGAAAAAAACTAAGTGCCTTGTAATTCTCTATACTTTGATTACAAAGTGAAGCAGCTAGGAGTTCTGCTACTTTAAATTTGATGATTTTGAGGATATCACTATTAAGTTCAATTTGTCTTCTTCCAACCTTATAAGCTGACAAAATATGGGAATTTTAAAACCAAATGCTCATAGTAAAGATTAATAATTTTCCTCTCTTTAATCACAACTACAACTAATGTGAGAATACTGGAAAGTGCACAACATTTCTATTACAATAATGTGTGAAATTACACTATTTTCATTGGAAATTCAGTTCAAATAAATTTAGTTATTGATAAAAATAAACCATATTCAATTTCATTGCAAAAAAATAGAAATTTAGCTCATTTAGTTGGGAAAAAATAGAAATTAGAAACTTCCCCTGAAAGCTTAAAAGCATACAATTTTCAACAATAAGATGACATATTGATGGAAAATGCAAACCCCACTACTCTTGTCCCTCTTTCCACTTCAAGTGGCTCCTATTTCTTTCACTGCTTCCTCCATGTGTTTCCATGTAGGTTATTTATTCACTCTATATTTATTTGAGAGATTAATATGTGAGCAACAAAGAGAACTTTCCAGTCGGTAGCTTTGGTGGTTTATCGACCGAACATAGGAAAGGAATATCACATAATTTTAGAGTTCTGAAGGCGTTACTCGCTCGCAAGAGGCATCGGCTCTCATTAAATGCATCCGATCAATTTTATTACAGATACTCTCTCTACTTCCAGTACAATTAGTTTTAGAATTTATAAATGCAATATTTGGATTTAATTGAGAATTTTTGTATACAAAACAAAAAACTCATTGTGAGATGAAACACGCCTAAAGTTTGTGGAATTTATAAATAGTAGGAAGCTTAGACAGAGAAGGAATAAATTCCAGGTATCTCCATCTAAAACGTTATTCCATGTCATTAATTGAATCTAATCGATGATTCTACAGTTGATTTTTTAAGTTTAAAAAACAAATAAATGGTAATTATTAGAGAAATCCAGTATACTTGTTATGTGATGGTTTTAAGACATGATTTCCACTTTTGGATAGATATGTATTATGAATTTAAGATATTAAATAATCATGTTTTAAATATTGGATTTCATAGTTATCATGTGATTCTTCTATGTCTTGACTAAAAATTAATTTCTTTCATGAAGGTTCAACATAAAACTTTAAAACCCTAGTTTAAAAACTACTTTACTTAATGCTATTCTTAACTTTCCTCTGCGGGTATGTTTATATCTCCTTTCATTTTTTATCCAACACATTTTTTAACATTTAAATCAGATAAGAGAAACAAAGAATCACAATAAGGTTGAGGGAAATGAAGAACCAAGAAATATGTGGCCTCAGTATTGTACAAATGTTAGACATGGGTTCAAATTACTGTTTAGGGATTGAGTCACAAGATTCTTAAACTACACTGCCAAACTTGCCTTTTGATTTTGAAAACTATAAATTAAATGTTTTAGTAATGTTTGTGTTTCTTCACAGTAAATATTTTTAGAGTTAAGTGCCTATATGACCAGATATTTTGCTCGAAAGTGTCAATATGACCATGTAAAATTTGAAAGTGCTATAATAACCCTATTATTTGCTTGAAAGTGCTAATATAACCCCGATAACCTTAATTTAGCTGAAATTTTGTGAATTGACTATTCTACACGCGTTTCAAAAAATAATTCATAAAATGTGAAAGGACAGTTATGCCCTCATTGTCTATTAACCACAAAAAAATTCTCTTTCTTCTTTATTCCTCTTCTTCTTCCTCCCTCATTCTCTTCGTCACTATTCTGTCCCGCCCATCTTCTTCATCTCCGAAAATAGGTGAGCCGGCAAACGACGATGTGGGGGTACAGTGACAAAGGTTGACTACCGGTGCGAGAAGAGCAATAAGGACTCAGCGGATAGGGTTAATGTCTTCTTTGGTGACATTGGGTTTTTGGTCTTTGTCTTCGTCAGTGAAGGGGACCACCATTTAAGGCTAGGGTTTCGATGGCGGTGGTGGTGGTGTTATTAGGTGGTGGGTGTGGGCGGAGGGGTTCCACATTGGTTTTTTGGTCTTCATCTTCGTCGGCGAAGGGGGTTTCATCGTTTTGAGGCTAGGGTTTTGACGACATGAGTGGTGTTGTGATTCAGTGGTGGGCGAGGGAGGAGGGAGAGTTGGGATGTGGAGAAGGTGAGGGAAGCAGCGGTGAAGGGCGGTGGTGGGTGGCACGGGCAAGGGCAGTTGTGACGGTGTGGTAAAGCGGTGGTTGGAATGAGCAGAGGGAGATCTAGTTGTGTCGGTAGGACAAGGTGATGGCGGCGGGTATGTGGTGGTGGTCGGGGCTGGCTGGAGGGGGGTAGGACCATGGATGCGGTGGTGAACAGAGTCTGGGTGAGGTTTGGGCTGATGTTGGTGGCTGAAGTGGTGAGCAAATCCCAGCGAACTCTCAATTTCGGTGAACTCTTGATTCCGACTGCAGTGTGGTAGAGATGTGGTGATGAAGCGGCGGAGATGCGATGGTGGCGGAGATGCGGTGGTGGCGGAGGCAGAGAGGCGGAGATGCAGTGGTGGCGGTGGTAAGGCAGCAGAGATGCGGTGGTGCCTGTGGCAGAGCGGCGGAGATCCAGCTCGGGTGGTGGGGGAATAGGTGGAGGTGCAGCTGGATGTGGTTTTGAAGATGAAGAAGAAGAACCCTAGGGGTATTCTTGTATTTAATTTTTTTTTGTTTTAAGACAAGGGGTATTTTATTCTTTTTATGTTTGGTCAATGCCGAAAAGTAGCAAGTCAATGCCGGAATACTGTCAAAATGTTATATCAGCACATTTGATTCAAACGTTAGGATTATAATCGCACTTTTAGATTATATAGGGTCATATTGGCACTTTCAGAAAATAATAGTGTCAAATTTGTATTTTACCCATTTTTCTATTCTCTACTCACCTACATTAAGGTATTCATGATGCAAATAGAATCCTAAATAATGAGTCATGACATAATAGTAAACTTGATCTAATATGTTTTATTTTAATATTAAAGTTGAAGTAATCTGTATTTAAAAAGGAAAGATTTTTTAGAACCAAAATATTTTGAGTATTATTTGTCACGAGTTAACTTATATAAAATTCTTTGATTTTTTTATCTACACGTTTTCTTTTTGACATGCACAAACTTTTTACATAATCTTCACTATTAAAGTTGAAGTAATCTGTATTAAAAAAGGTTTAAAAATTTAGAACCAAAATGAATTAAGTATTATTTGTCACGAGTTAACTTATATAAAATTCTTTGATTTTTTTTATCAACACGTTTTCTTTTTTATATGCACAAATGTTTTACTTAATTTTCACTATTACATCTTACATGGAAAAAAAGTTATAGTAGGTGAATTGTACTTTTCAAGATCATTTCCAATACATGGTATATAAAATTTTTAGATCAAAACTAGGGGTCAAAGGTCGTAGTTATAATTTTTTAACTTTTGCAAATTATAGAAAATATCATACAACTTTTCATATAGATTCTGCCTAGGTTAAATCCCCGATCTTCTTCCCAATGAAAATAGTCAATTTCGAATATAATTAAACTCTACAGACGATTAAATATATTGTGCTAACTTTGAACTAACTGTGCAATTATCGTGCACTTTTGTACAAAATTATATTTTTCTGGTCACTTGTATAAGATTTTTTCAATCTAAGATAATGATGAATTTCATAAATTTGAAATATTTTAAATCTAGGGTAAAACACAAATTAATACTAATCAATTGTTATGTTCAAATTATAATATTTCTTAATGCACGTTATGAAATTATTTTCATCCAAGTATAGTGTGAGCTCATTTCTTTCCGTGCACTTATTCATAATTTGTGTAAAATCTATAAATCATGCAAAAAAAAATAACAAGTAAAGTTCATTTTTTTCACTTATCGAACGTCTTCGACACAAGGCTTAATGGGATCACCTCTTAGTCCATAAGCAATGAAACAATCTGTCCAACAACGTCTTCCGGAAGTTCAGACATCAGTACAATAGCCTCATTGCCCAACATTTATGATTCGGACAATGTCTCTATATGCCACATATAGTATACAATATACAGATCAATTTGCATCAGAATCATAAGCATAATATTAGCACAATGTTTTCATGTACTAATCAACCCCCGTTGATACAAGAAATTTTATAGTAAAACAAAATAGATTAAAAGTATTTTGAATACACAATCAATTCATGCTACAACTTGTATATCACCCAACTCAGAATTAAGAACCAACAAAGAAACATCTAATCTGAACACATACAAAACATTCATACATCATACATAGTAAAGAGGAAAAGATAAATTTATTATTTTGGAATTGGATCCACACATGAACTAAATTGGAAAACATCAACGTTGTGTCAATTTTTGTATTTGTAATTTTTTTTCACATAATAATTCACACAATTTGCACAGACATGCATAAAGGTTGCACAGACAAGCATGGTTTATAAATGGTACAATCATTTTTTATTTTGCACAATGATTTTAAATTTTATTTACACCTAAGAAAATTATTGAAGATATTGTGTTAACAATGATAAATATAAATAAACAAATAAATATTAATATTAATATTAATATAACACTTACTCACCAATAACACATTATTAAAATCAAATAATTTTCTTAATGATCAAGGGATCTCTATCGGCCTGGGATTTATGTTTTGTTTTTGTAATCTTTGCATTGTGATTTGGAAACTACAAGGTGGTCATAGACAACAATTGTGGCATTTATTTCAAATACCATCATTGGTAGTGAACTATCGATGCAAATATGTGTCGGGATTGAAACAATGTACCAGTTATGGCAAAAACCTACGAACGTTTATAAATGACCACCGTTAGAAATATAAAAAAAGGTGGTTGGGGTTGAACCACCATGCATAGTTCACTTTTAATCGCTATCACGCGTACATAGTTACCGACTTGAAATCCACCTCGGAGAAAGAAAACCTTCTTCCGGATTTCAAGCCAACCATGGTTGGTCTATTGATGTTTTTGATGTGTTTCCAGTAGTAGAACATTTAATGAACTCATGGTTCCCGTATCGGAAGGAAATTTATTTTTTTACATAAATTAGATTCAATGAATTTTATCATTATTTGACAATTCAATAAAAGAAATAAAGCACCATGTAATCTTAGTATTTGCACTACCGGGATTTGAACCACGTATTCTTAGGATGCAATTGTGTAGAAGCGAGGTGGTGGATTTCTTCTGCACCACCATAATGTCAGGAATCAGCACATTGGTCCATGCTAGCTTCATGACACCTGTAAAACAAGGTCCCGGAGAGTTCCCCGGATCTTCCTCTGATACCTAAGTTAGTGGATGACCAATGAATAAATTAGGAAAATAGAAGAAAAAATAACCTTCTAATAGCATTCATAATTAAATTGCATGAACATTCCACATTCTTAGATACATAGACATAATTATTCATGAATCTAGTTCATACTGGGTCGTATTGGCACTTTTAGAAAATAAAATGGTCATATTTATATTTTACCCATTTTTCTATTCTCTACTCACCTACATAAAGGTATTCATGTTGCAAATAGAATCCTAAATAATGAGTCATGACATAATAGTAAACTTGATATAATATGTTTTTATATTAATATTAAAGTTGAAGTAATCTGTATTAAAAAAGGTAAGATTTTTTAGAACCAAAATATTTTGAGTATTATTTGTCACGAGTTAACTTGTATAAAATTCTTTGATTTTTTATCTGCACATTTTCCTTTTGACATGGACAAATGTTTTACTTAATTTTCACTATTAAATTTAAAATACTTGGAAAAAAATTATAGTAGGTGAATTGTACTTTTCAATCTCATTTCCAATACACGGTATAGAAACTTTTTAGATCAAAATTGGGGGTCAAAGGATGTAGCTATAATTTTGAACTTTTGTCAGCTGTAGAAAAGATCATACAACTTTTCATGTAGATGTTTCCTAGGTTAAATCCCCGCTCTTCTTCACAATGAAAATAGTTAATTTCTAAATAATTAAACTCTACAGACAATTAAATATATTGTGCGAACTTTGAACTTACTGTGCAATTATCGTGCACTTGTGCACAAAATCTTATTTTTCTAGTCACTTGTATAAGTTTTTTCAATCTAAGATAATGACAAATTCCATAAATTTGAAATATTTTAAATCTAGGGTAAAATGCAAATTAATACTAATAAATTGTTATGTTCAAATTATAATATTTCATAATGCACATTATGAAATAATTTTCATCCAAGTATAGTGTGAGTTCATATGTTTTCGTGCACTTATTCATCATTTGTGTAAAACTATAAATCCTGCAGAAAATAACAAGTAAATTAAACAAATTCGTGCACATATCGAACTTTTTTGACACGAGGCTTAATCGGTTCTCTTCTTAGTCCATAAGCAATGAAACAATCTGTCCAACAATGTCTACTGGAAGTTCAAACATCAGTTCAATATCCCCATTGCCCAATATATATGATTGTTTCAATGTCTCTGTATACCACATATAGTATACAATATACTGATCAATTTGCATCTGAATCAAAAGCATAATATTAGTGCAAAATTTTCATCTACTAATCAACCCCATTGGTACAAGAAATTCTATAGTAAAATAAAAGAGATTAAAAATATTTTGAATACACGATCAATTCATACTACAACTTATATATCATCCAACTAAGAATTAAGAACCAACAAAGAAACATATAAGATAAGCACATACAAAACATTCATACATCATACATAGTAAAGAGGGAAAGATATATTTATTATTTTGGAATTGGATCCATGAATGAAATTATAAATTGAAAAATATCAACGTTGTATCAATTTTTGTATTTGTAATTATTTTTTACATATTGATTCACACAGGTTGCACAGACATGCATAAATATTGCCCAGACAAGAACGGTTTCATAAATGGTACAATCATTTTTTATTTTGCGCAAGGATTTTAAATTTTATTTACACCTAAGAAAATTATTGAAGATATTGTGTTAACAGTAATAAATATAAATCAACAATTAATATAGCACTTACTCACCAATAACACATTATTACAATCAAATAATTTTCTTAACGATCTAGGGTTCTCTATTGCCCTGGGATTTATGTTTGATTTTTTTATTCTTTGCATTGCGATTTGACAACTACAAGTTGGTCATAGAAAAAAATTATGGCAGTTATTTCCAATACCATCATTGGTAGTGAACTATCGATGCAAATATGTGTCGGGATTGAAACCATATGCCAGTTATGGAAAAAAACCTACGAACATTTATTAATGACCACCATTAGAAATATAAAAAAAAAAGTGGTTGAGGATGAACCACCTTGCATAGTTCACTTTTAATCACTATCACTCGTACATAGTTACCTACTTGAAATCTACCACATAGAAAGAAAACCTCCTTCCGGATTTCAAGCCAACCATGGTTGGGCTATTGATGTTTTTTATATGTTTCCAGTAGTAGAATATTTAATGAACTCATGGTTCCCGCATCTGAAGGAAATTGATTTTTTTACATAAATTAGATTCAATGAATTTTATCATTATTTGGCAATTCAATAAAAGAAATAAAGTATCACGTAATGTTAGGATTTGCACTACCGGGATTTGCACCACGTATTCTTAGGATTCAATTGTGTAGAAGCGGTGTGGGGGACTTCATCTAGACAACCATAATGTCAGGAATCGGCACAGTGGTCCATGCTAATTTCAGGATACCTGTAAAACAAGGTCTCGGAGAGTTACCAAGATCTTCCTTTGATACCTAAGTTAGTGGATGACCAATGAATAAATTTGGAAAATACAAAAAATAACCTTATAACAGCATTCATAATTAAATTGCATGAGCATTTCACATTCTCCGATACATAAAAATAATTATTCATGATTCTAGTTCATTTAAAAACAATTGACCCTATCAATAACCTAAACAATAAAGACCCAGTTTGACTTCATGAAAACAAATGCTCCTAGACAAAATATGCAACCGAAACTACATCTCCAGATTAATTACAATATAAAAAATCAAGGAAGAACAAAGTAAATTAAGTGTTAGAATGATAAGAATGGGAAAGTGATGATAATCCTTGTGTGTGAGAATAAAATATTATTTGAGATTCCCAAATTCAACTTTAGACCGAAAATCATGTCCATGAGAAATAAGTCAAAAAATTAAATAAATTGAGATACACAATTTTACTGTCTATAAATATAGTAAAATACTACATAAAACTTCTTCACAAAAATTAAAATATAACAAAAATTTGAGATTTATTAAACATATCGGAATCATTCATATTTACTAAATGGCACAATTTACGTCACTGAATTTGTCTTTGTAGGGCGATATGGCAGTTTTGTGTTTAGGTGTCAGGTGGAAGAGAATCAATTTTGGAGTGAAGACAAGATTCGTTAATCTTCCCACATTTTTCTTAATTGTTGTTCCAAATTTGTGTGTTCTTTTAAACAATGGTACCAACACTAGTGCATAAATGGGCATAAAGGTGGTATTACTCATATTTACTTTAAAATCATTGTTTGATGTTACTTCCTAAGTCGGAACCCCTTTTGAAGGCAATTAATCATCTTGTAAGGCGAGTAAAAAATGAAATTCCTTTAAAAAATGTATTTGTATTGGTTGTTCAACCATCTTTTAAGATGGTTAAAATGAACCTCCATAAATATGGATTTTTTAGAAAAATTGTCAAGTTGAAAGTGTTTCAAAACGAACTGCCTTAAAAGTTGATTTTTAATGGCGGATCATGGTTAAAATACCTTTAGTGGGCTATTCTACCTAAAGTATAGATGCCTATATAATAAAAAATATTAAACCACTTTGCCTTTATTTTTTCAATAAAACTGTCTCCCGATCACTCTTTCTTTCCAGCCCTTCTTAGTTGTACATATTTCAATCTCTTCATGTTTTTTTAAAGTATTTTTTTTATCAATCCCTTCCTCTGTTACAAAGTATTTTTAATGTTTTAAATACCTTCTTGTCTCTTGTGCTCATATCTCCTCTCTCCCCAAAGTTCTTCTAGCACGAAAGTGATTGAGGTCATGGCTAAGGCTTTGTTCAAGGTCACAGTAAAGTGTTTCAAGGTCGCGGAGATTCTCTTCATTTATTTGAGGAATATGATGATTTTAATGTATATGATGTTTGGCATATTTGGGTTTAGTTTATCTATGTTTCTATTTATTGTGTGTACTATCACATGCATGGTACATAAAAAGGTTCAAAGATGATAAATTCAAATGTTTTCTCATTTTTGAAACATCTCATTTAGTACAATTAATATGATCACCACTATGATAGTTCATACTACCTTTACTACTGTACCTGTATATTCTTTTGAATCTATGCAAAAACTTAATCGATAAACTTCAATGTTGTGTCAATTTTGGTAATTGTAGATATACGTATTTGCACAGATGTTGCAAATATTTGCACAAAGGTTGCAAATACATGAACAAGGTTGCATAAATTTTTACAACCATTACCTATTGTTGATAATGATATATCATTTTGTTTGGACTTGAAAAGAATATTGAAGATAGTCTGTTACAATGATTATTAAAATAAATAAATCAAATATTAACATTATATTTACACACAAATTTTAATAATATGATCAAATAATTTTCTTACTAGGGTTCTCGATCATTCTGGGATTTATGTTGATTTGTGTAATCACGCCAGTTAAATACAAAATCTGTAAGGTGGTCATAAACGGCTGTTATAGCAGTTTCCCCCCAATACCATCTCTAGTAGTAAGTTTTCAATGTTTGAAGATGCGAATATTTTTTAAATTTAAGACCACTTTCGTGGGGGGAATTAATAGGCACCTCAAACCTTATGATATCCTCGCCGAGTATCACTTTACAAAACGTTCAATAATTTGAACGAGCCATCCTAACTAAGCCATATGAATGTCATCCAAAGATAACTCCCAATTTGAGGTGTTTTCAAGAGGTGGAACTCCACCCCCTGTGTCGATCACACCCTTGGCCGGACCTCAAAGTGTGGAGTGTAAGTTCAAAAATGTAGCAAATAGATTGTCCAAGGTGATTTGAGCAAAACTAGTGTGGTAAAATTGGAATGGGTACGGATTATGGGTAGCTTCATGTCATAGGACGGTCTTGTTAAAATCTGATATAAGGGACTCCATCCCTATCCATCCTGGGCAATCCTCTTTCCATTCTGGTAAGATCTTGCATTCCAAAAACTCCCTCAGCTCCTGAGGTTCTGCTTCTCTTTGCAAGTTGATCTGGAAGCTTCTTAGCCTCCCTACAAGAGAAAGAAATAATCGGATCAAAGGAGTGAATATGTGTTGCAATATGGAAGGCCTTCCATGGTCCATTCTCTGGATCCAATATAGCTTTAATAGCTAGGCTGCAGTCAGTTTCAAATGTGACCAAATTGGGGTTGATGTTCGTGTGCAACATAAGT
>JAULKM010056146.1:0-12522 GCA_032355605.1 Rubia tinctorum
GATCACGAACAAAACCCTTGAATGTTTGATCAAGACGTGGAATGTCTTCATTTATGGTGGTAGTCGTACCCTGATCTCCATCATCTTTGGAAAGTAACCATTTCATCATTGAAACTAATAGTATAAAAGTTTTTCAGTGCCTAAGGGATCCATATAAATTTCCATGGTAACACTTTGACATTGCACACAAAATACACAGATCCCTATCTGAATCCCAGCTCTCTCATGTGCTGAGAGAAGGGAATCATGTGGCGGATGGTTTAGCCAAACAGGTTGATAAAGGAAAATTACAGTCTTACACATTGATGTATGCTCAGTTAGATCAGAAAACAAAAGGTCTTCTATATCTAGATAGGTTAAATGTGCCAAAAATAAGAGTAAATTGAATGGATCCTGTTGATAAAAGTTTTTGCAGATCACTCATTTGGTTGAAACAAAGGAGAAGATCTGGACAATTTGGCTCACGTGCAGATCACTCTTTCTGCTGACAAGAAGTTTCGAGACAAGTTTCAAGTAGAGAGAAGGAAGTGCACACTTTTTATACCTGGACTGCCTTCACAATTGAGAGCTTAAGGAGTATTTCCAGAAGTTTAGGACCTCGACAAAATCAAAAATCCAGAAGCGATGATAATGGATACAAACATCCACCAAAACATAGGGAGAAATCGGAAATCTGGCCAGGGTTTAGTATTAACATGGGGGTGGAGGTGCAACCACTGGAATCATTTCCAATTTAGTAGAACAAAAGATGAAGTGGCAACTATTTTGTCCTTTGTGTCTCTCTTGTGCAAAAAGTCAAGATATTTCTTGACCAAATCTCTTGTAAAGACCCTATCAAATCTTTTGGTTAGGTTTGGGGAACCTAAAAAACATCCCCCATTAATATGGGTTTGATTAAAAAAAGTCTACATAATAACGTTTATTTGTTCTAAATGTCCCAAGAAAATAAAAAGTGCAAAAAACCACAGTTTATGAAAATTTTATACTAAATCATGAATAACATTGAGCAAACGGTTCTTCATCCCACATTTATACATCTTGTGAGCTGGTCCCCACACCGCTCTTCTCAATGCCAAAGTCGTGGTATGTAGGGAAAAGTTTTTATGCTCTTTTTTACAACCCGAGACCGAAATAAAAAATATTTTCCAAGTACAGAGCATCGGTAGTAATACCACTGCTAGGAAGGTAACATACCGTTGCCTATTTAGGCTAAGGCCGTTGCCTGACACTACTTTAAATCATTTTATCAAAGACATTCCAACCAGAGACCAAAGTCGCAAAATATTTTCTAAGTACAGAGCACCGACTCTATTACCGGTGCCTTTGATGAAATTGAGCACACTCTATTTCCAGCACCTATTATTGATCTCATTACCGTTGCTAGCTTTCATTTTCACTTTTTTTTACAAAGAAGATGTAATGAAGGAGAAAATAAAACGGTGTGACACTATAAACAAACTAAACCCAAATTCATATATTAATACTAATTACATTTATGGTTATAAGATGCATCTATCTTTTCCTTTTCAAGGAAACATCACCCCCTACAATTTGACCACTCTCATCAACCCATAATCCATCACCATGTGATCGTCTACCTACTAAAACTCCACCCACATCCTCCAAAATTGGAAATACATATGGGAACTTAGGAATTCTGCTCGGATGGGCCAATCAATCTTATCTTCAAAGTAGAACTTCTTCCCACATAGGAAGAAATGCCACTTCTCGTTGCTAGATATCCAGGACATAAAAAACCTGGCGTGCCTGGGTAGCTAAGTTGAACTTGTCATCCTAGAACCCAAGTTGAGATAGGTCCACCAATGTAAAACCCATGGGTTTCTCCGTTTGAACCCCATCTCCATTATCAACCCTCTGATACTTGAATACCACAACGTTGAACTCAACATAGTTCAACTCCCAAATTTCCTGAATCACCCAATAAAAGGCTATGAATGGAACAACATGGTTTCTGTTTTTCTTGCTAGACTGCCACATCGATCCAAATTCAATGTAAACATAAGTGTTTTGCATCATGCTCTTGCTGTCCTTATCGGTCGTTGCAAAATTGAATCCATTAATATCATACCCTAGGTATTTTCTAACAGTACAGTTTGACCTCCTTGTAAGTGCACGAAGTTTACTTGGCATGCCATCCACATTGCAGTAATTATAAAATTAATTCACAAATGTAGAAGAATACTCTAATTGTAATTTTTTCAAAGTCAAATTCGGATACAGTTCTTGTAAATGTGACATGTGCTCTTGAACATAGATTGCAGTTTTGCTATTATTCATTAAAACATAAAGGTGCACTGTCATCAACTCATCATTGAAGGGTGTATGATGTGTTCATTTTAAATGGTTATTTTGGGACTTTTTGGATTCACTTTATATACTCTTGTGCTCTAGATGTTGCATTTTCCCTTGAAATTCTCAAAGGGGAGTTAAGAGCGACTTTTGAGCTCTTGTTACTTTTTTAGAGGATTTTGTTTGACAATGAAATTGTTTGAAGACCTTGAAAACTTTGAAGACTAGCTTTGAATATTTGAAGATTTGAAGACTTGAGGAATTTAACTGAAGAGGAATACTTGAAACAAGAAAAGAAATGAAGATGCTGTCTTTGGCATCCGTCGCAAGTTGCGATGAGTATGTCGCAAGTCGCGACAGACGAGTGGCCAGAATTCTTTTCTACCTTTTGTATTATAAATTCCAAATCTTTTCCTCTCTTCTTTCTCTCCTCTTCTTCCCGCGCGACTTTGAAGTTTAAAATTCTAGGTTACTTCTTCCTTTCCTTTGTTTTTGTTGTTAGTTATGTGTTTTCATTACCTAGACTAGTTTTGTGCTTGGGAGAAATTGATTGAATTTCCCAAACCAATGTAGTAAGAATTCCTATTTCATTCTTTCTTGAAGCATTTGTTACTTAGCATTTATTGTGTTCTTGATGTTGAGTTTTGCTTCTTTTATGCTATGGGTTGTTTGAGAATATGAAGTGTTTGTATAATTAACTGTTAGGGTGTTAGGAAAGTGTATAATTTCTTCTCACTTTTGGCATGAAAATCCAAGAAAATGGAATTAGAACTTCTTGTTGTGTAATGTGATGTTAATCTTGCTAGATGAGTATGTTAATGTGGTTTGTTATCATATTTGTCATGAGGTAGCAAAAAAAGGTTGAATCTTGAATGTTGATCTTTCTAGGTTTAGCCTAATAAATGCTCTATTTGGTTAAATGACTAGGCATTTGGTAGAATGCTTATAGCTGTTATCAAATCTATGGTCCTTTATGTATTATATCATTGATGAAATATCTTTATTGTCGTTGAACGTCTAAAGTGATTGTTAATGAGGTTTGCAAATGGTCGTTGAATGTCTTTGTGAATTACCATTAAGAGGAAACTGATGTCCATCTATTTAAATGGAAGTGGTAGCATTCTCCATAGACATTAAATGTGAATAAATCTATGATCTATAAGAAGTTTGGAAGCGAAAATCAATTTTTCCCAAGGCCTTGTTATTTGTGATTTACTCTCTTTTTAGTAGCTTATTGCATTATTGTATATTTACTCACCTTGATAGTTGTCTCGTCTTTCAATTCGTAATTTTGAAAAACCAACCAAAACCCACCCTCTTTACATGCTTTCTTATAAATATAAATATATATATATGTATGTATGTATATGTATATGTATATCTAGCCTAGTATTTACCCTTATATGCATGAGCCCTTAGGAAAATCCCACTTTTTGGTGGATGACCCCGATTTTCCACTATCTACTTAGTTGTAGTTAGGAAGCATTTAAGACTTATAAATTGTAACTTTGAGAGGTATAACGACGACCTCCTAAACGACTTTCTCAATGGCGTGCTCGATTCTCCAGTGTATATGTGACCCACCCCCTCTTGACGTCGCTAATAAACCACGGGAGATCTAATAATAGCCGAGAGGGGGGACGTGAGTCAAAGATAGAGATGTGTATGTTGCTTTCATTCCTACTGCTATACTACCAAAAATGGTAGATAGTGGCAAGCAACGAGGTCGTCCACAGAGATGGGGAATATAATAATCAACTAAACACAACCGTGGTCCGGTCGTCTATCCGACCATGTGTTAGGAATAAACAGTGTTGTGAAAATACTAATTTAGCTGGGGTTTTTCAACTATCAACTACAAGCATGCAATCAACGGAATAAACTATATAATCAAACACTCGGGGAATTTTTATGTAACAATAACAATGTTATATCGATCATCAATTTCATCAAATACAAGAGCTTTGCCCTATGCTAGTGCTTGTGTCACGTTGTGTGAAAAATGGTCAAACTTTCTCCCTATATGTTACATAGAAGTGCACGTATAAAATCTTCCATCAGTCTCGCCTTCGCAACTAGGGGAGTACAACAACGGCTATGGCACGTTGGCTCTTCAACAAAGACACCAGAGTAGCTTCCAGACTCGGAAGCTGCTCTGCGTGTGTATGTGTGTGCATATATATATAAAGCCCCAAATAGAACATATTTACCATTCACATTCAAAACACAAAGCCTAGAATGAATTTTCGACTTCATAGAGGAGATCAGGTCTTTCTATTCTTCGAGCCTCTAAGTGTTGATTAACAATGGCAAGAGGAGTTTCATCACGTGTGCCCCACTCTAGATCCACCGGAAATAATTCTGGGTATGCCCAAGTCAAACTTGTGTCATTGTTTGCTCAAACTAGGTACAACTAATTACGTGCGAAAGAGAAATTACTTGATTGCTATGTTGTTTATTTCAATGAATATTTGCGAGTAGGATTAGCCGAACCCTTAGAAAAGCTTAGGGACGAACATGTGGATTTGTTGCTCTCATGTAATGAAGCTTTGTATGATGATTTGACTTGTCAATTCAATAGTAATCTATACGAGGTTGCGAATGGTGATTACTTCAGCAGGATAGGGGAGATTGGTATTATAATTAGTCAATGGATTTTGAATGAAGCCTTAGAGTGCCCTCCATATAGGAACCCAGAAATCTTTTACTCGGAAGACATAGAGGGTCCATTGGATGATGTTTATCATAGGGAAAAATGGCCAACTCTTGTTGAATAACCATACATATACCCTATCTAATGTAGTGTGAGGCATTTCCAACAGAACGAGGCAAATTTGGTTAAGCCGGAGACTTTTTCTCTCAATCATATGATAATAGATCAACGTATTGTACATGAAATGATTACTAGAAGTTTAGTTCTGACCACCGAACACATCACCAAGCCTACCTATACCACCTTCATGTTGTTCTATTTCATAATGGACAATAGGAAAATTAACCCCAGGGTGGGGATATTTAGGTATATGTTTGGCCTGCCATCTTGACTAAGGTGGTGAGGAGCTTCCCTTACTGAAATTTGATCACTTTCATATTGAAGAAATTTGAGGGGTTGGAAATCGCCGGTGAGGCGAAACCACCGAAGTACTTTGACAAGACTTATTTAAAAAAATAAGAGGTGGGGTTGGTCGATCGTAAATGGTGCCATAAGACCCAAGGTGGTGGACAACCGAGCAAGGGGCTGAGAGTTGAAGAAGGTTAGTCAAAATCATTATTTGTTTCTTGCAATTTTTTTAATTACATTATATTTTTTATACATATTTATGTGTATGTGTTTAACTTTTGTAGATTCGGAGAAAGCCTACTTCAAAGGCGTTAGAGATTGCTATAAGTTGGTTCGCAAGGAGTTCTTCACCATGAAGGCGAGGATTTTAAAAATTGATAAAAGACAATGAGCCGACGAACGCTATATCGCTTCCACTCACTGACCTCGTCTTAATTGATCTACATCGATGGGTAATCTTGAGGATGACTTGGTGTCAGATCTTCCATAGATCTTTCTATGTTTAAATTTTCTAAGGACTTGACCTTGTCTCATTTTTAGGATGTTTGTTTGATATATCTTGATGGTACTATTTGAATATTGGTTTGTTTTGACTTTAGCAATTTCCTAGTTTTAATGGTTTGTAATAGGATATGCTATTTTCAATTTTCAACTTTAAATGTTGCTTCCAACTTTGAATGCTATTTCTATTTTCAACTTTGAATGTTATTTTCTATTTAGAACTTATTTTGTTCTACTTCTTAAACATTAATCAAATTTTGATTCAAAACGACGCTTTGATCAATGAAATTTGAAGCTGGAAATTTATTTTAAAAAACAATTACAATAGTTGACACTACTTTTTTTGTTTTCTTCACTTCGAAACCTTCTTGGCCCTCCTCCTTTTACGGGTGACCTTAGCACGGACGTTCACCCAGATTCCTTTATCATGATCGTTGCATCCAACAAAATAGTTCAAACTTTGATCGTCCTCCTCAAGAAAGATAGCACCATATTTTCCAACACCCGTTGTATTTTGACCAAAACCAAGAACTTCTTTGACTTTGTATTCTTCAACAAAAGCATGTTTTCCTTCCACAATAATCTCCCACCTAAGATCGGAATGATCCCTTACATAAGAAACTTGGTGTCCTTGGGAGGTCAAAATGAAATGATCTTCCCGCCAACAAACCCGACTCCTGTCGACAAGGGTGAAACCAAAATTCTCAGTCTGCTGCCCATTGTTGAAAGCCACTCATTGACATTAAATAACTGCTACTTGCATAGTGACATAGTCAAGTTCCTAGATATATGAAATTGTTCCAAAGTAACACTAATGGGCATACATGGGATTATTGTTACTTCCATTACCGACATGCAAAACTTCAGAAACGAGAGACGCTCTATTATTCTGAGACACACCCTTATCATCCACAGATTTTTTGGAAAAATTAAAACCATTGATATTATACCCTCCATAAGAAAGTACAGTACCCAGTGGTCTACAAGCTAATCATTTAACTTTCATAGGATGATCGACCATTTCTGCTTGATCACGCAACCATGACACAAAAGTCCCACTGTGTAATTGTAGGACCCGAGCTTCATTGAAATTAGGGTTGGCGACTCTAATGGTATCTATGTGAATCTCTATATATGTAACCACATCTTCATAATTTCGAAGAACATAAAGATGGGCAGTACATAAATCTTCTACGCTGGGGATGAAAAGTTTCCCCTGCCTAACCCCATGACCTTCCGACCATTCCTCGTGTCTATGAGTTGGAAACCTAACCGAATCAACCTGCTTCATATAACCAGTACAAAAATCGATGACCTCTTCTGCCATATACCTCTATACAATACTTGCATTAGGCTTGTTCCAATTCTTTACAAAATGCTTGAATATTATTATGCACCTCTGAACGGGTACATCTACCTCAAAAACACAGGACCACAAAAATTTATCTCCCGCACGAGATGAACGATCAAGTGGACTGTCAAAGAATGGGGATAGGGGAAATACATTTCCATCCGACACAAAACTTCAGCAATAATTGATTGTAATCAGTCCAACTTCGAAAAAGTAATGTTTTTGTTACAAATGGACTTGAAGAACAAACATAGCTTCGCAATGCACAATCTTACAAAGGATGGCAACGACGAGCAAATCACAATGGCATTTAGTTCCTGCATTAGATTGTGATAATCATGAGATTTCAACCCAACCAACTTCAACTCCTCAACTGACATACATGTATTGATGTTGGATGATACGTGCCCAGGACCTTAACACTACTAAGTGTCTTCCAAAAATGATTTCTTCTCTGACTGATACATAGAAAAGCAAGTAGGGGGCCAGTAACAATTTTCACCAGAAGTCACTGGCCCTAAGTTCTTCTTAATTCCCAGCTCAACCAAATCTAACTGAGCCTTAAGCATGTCCTTTGTTTTTCAGGGGTATTCAACAACGTCCTGACCAAATAATCGCACACATTCTTCTCAATGTGAATGACACAAAGTCAATGTTTAACATCCAAATACTCCCAATAAGGCAATCTGGAAAAAATGGAGAATTTTTTCCAACTCACGTTCACGACCACTTTTATGTTCCTTCTTCCCAAAGTCATTAGTCAAATTCTTCACCGTTTCGAATATCTGGGTGCCTGTACGTGCAACCAGTGCTTCTCTAGCTTCTGCTTTCCCATTGAACCATTTCTTCGCCAATCTCCATGGATTGCCCTTCGGAAGAAACCTCCGATGGCCTTGATATATAGTTTTACAACCATGCTTCAATTAATTATAATAAGTCTCCTTCTCACACACGGGATAAGGAAAGTGACCCTTCGCTGAGTAACCAGACTAATTCACATAGGCAGGAAAATCATTAATGGCGAAAAATAACATAGCTTTCAATGTAAATAAATCTTCAACACTACCGCCATATGTTCGAACACCCACATTAAATTGAGTCAATAAATCCACGACAAGAGGAAAAAGGCACACATCTATGTCATTACCCGGTGCTTAGGACTGAAAATCATCACAGACAACAACACATAATTACGTTTCAATCGTCAACTACGACAGGAAGGCTGTGGGTAACCAATATAACAGGACAAGAACTATGCGTACTACTCATATTACCAAATGGATTCATTCTATTAGTACATATGCCTACCCTCAAATGATGGGGTTCTGAGATAAACTTGGGGTAAAGAGCATTAAATTTTTCATTGCTAACCATCCGATGTATGTCTAATCACATCATCCCCGATCAATCCCTCTTTGCGTGCCAGCGCAACAATTTTGCATCTTCCTTACACACAAATAACTTCTGCAATCGGGGAATAATGGGGTGGTACCACATCATGTTTGCCGGTGTCTTTTTCTTTGATTTAGGTAACACTTCCGCACCTACCGCAATCACACTCATCTTCAACTTGTAGCGAGACTCACCACATACTCAACATGTTTCTTTATTTTCATCATCTTTCCTCCCCAATCATTCGGGCAAGCACGTATTATTTTTTAATTCCAATCCCATTACGCAAAGAATTTTTTCCGCGACATACAACCTATCCAACATATGATTACCTTTGGGGAGCAATTCCCTAAACAATTTGAGAGTTTCGGTCATCAACTTGTTGGTCCATCCAAATTTGGCCTTCAAATTCATTGTCCTCAAAGTCCCACTCAATACCGAGTGTTTTGAACCTTTGTACAATGATGTCTCTTTGTCGTCAAGTAAAGCTTGTAAGGCCTTGATTTTACCATTGAACTCTCTTTCAATATCCTCTACCATTCATCAAATTCTGCATTCCCATCGAATTCATCTTCCACATCCGTGTTACTCAATTTAATCGTACGAGATGTTTCTCCAACTTTCCCATGTCATACCCAACAAGTGTTGGTAGTTTGAAACCCCCTCATTATGAGATGTTCCCGTAATTTCTTTCTCCCTAAATACACATCATTTCTATAATCTTTAAACGAGCATTGTGCTCGCACAATAACTTTTTTAGAAGCATCTTCAAAAGCTAACGTAATAAATGATTCAACCAATGACTTGTAATCAGGTGATTTTCTAAGATAATTTGCAATGAATTCATTCTGATCCATTAGCCTGCAAGTCAATTACAATGCAACACATTAGCATTCTTAAAACAATAATCATAAGACACCCTTAATTAGCCTAACTAGAAACCCTAATTCAAGATTTATATATATAAAACCTTCATTTCAAGATAATGTCAAGCAATAAATTTATATACAACTTACCTTAACAATTGGAAAATTATGCTCTTTAATGTAATAACTTTACATCTTCATTAGTGGTCTAGAAATGGAAGAAAACCCTTCAAATTTGATTGTTTGTGAGAATTTAAAGAAATGAGTGTTTTTTTCCCATATATACAGACTGGGTTCCGAGTTCATATTAAATGTTGCACAAATGAACAACTTTCCGAACTCGGAACAAGGACACAATAGCACTTCTGAATTTAGAAGTAATATCGTCCTTTAGTAATAGGTAGGGCATCCAGTTACAAACATGAAAATGCTATTGAGGCCCTATTCCGAACTCGGAAATGTTGTCTATCAAAGGCGGTTTGACACAGCCGCTTTTAATTATGGCTAATTAAAGGCGCCTTTAATTAACCCTAATTAAATGCGGTTATTTAAAAATTCCTTTATTTGAGGTTTAACCACCTTTAAATTAATTTGGCGAATGCCGAATAGGGGTTCCGAGCCCCTTCACCAAGGCAGTTTCGTTTTTTAGCCACTTTGTATTGCCGCCTTTAATAGACGGCTCTTTACTAGCGCCGATGTTTCTTTTCTGAAATGGAGATTTTATGAGGAATTATTTTGTCACCCGGAACCTAGTCATTATAACCTAGTGATTATTAATATGCAAAGTTTCAGGAAATATGCATTTCCTTTTCACGAGTTGATTTTGTGTGTTTTTTAATTACTTGAATTTTAACGTTGCAACTTGCAAATGTTTAATCATACTTTGCACTAATTAGTTAGATTGTGTCACCCTTATGTTTAAATCTTACAAGTTGGATAGTTGAGTAAATTTATGCATAAAGTAATAAAGATTTTCTCTTAAAACCATCATTTGTTTACTGAAATGAAGCATAAGTTTGCAAAACTTGTTTAATTTGTAAGTTTTGTTGTTACAACCTACATGAGTATAATTAAATAGTGTATAAGTTGGTCAGTACCTTGTACTATATATTTTTTTTTAAATTCAAACCGTCGTAGACGGGGTTTGAAGGGTGTCCTTCCCTTTTCATTAAGATCATATGTTGCCAAAATTTTGGGTTTGTTGCCCGAAGGCTTACATCAAGTTGCCCGAAAGCTTGCAATAAAGTACAATAACTCCACAAATGGAGGCAATTTGAGAGATAGGGAGGCAATGAGTAATCTAATAAAATGCCAGTAGTAGCATGTCTAACCTGAAACTAAAATTAGGTGAAAGGAGATAAAGAGGATAGTGATCATAGCCAGCAGTATTTTCAACTAATTCTGGTCTAACTAGCTAACTACACACTGACTATAATATGTGACTGATAGCCCTAGAAAAACTGCAATCCCTCTCCAGTCAGCCTCATGTGTAAAAAAGGTACCAGATCTATTGAAAACAGAGACTCTCTGCCTGAACCTCGGCCTGAAACCCATTGAGCCCGGAGCCACTTGACCACCGGAAGATAGCAGGACCTTTTGTAGAGTAATTTAGAGTAATTTAGCGTGGTTTACTTATTTGTAAATAGGGGAGTTCAAATTTTCCGACCCGACCTATTTTGAACCATCTCATATGGGTCGGGTTGGGTCGGGTCAATGTTCCATTTTGGTCGAGTGAGTCGGGTCAAAACCGATTGGGTCAGATTTTGACCCAAATTGACCCGTTTTGACCAATTTACAATTTTGCCCCATTTTCTTGAAAAAAATCATAAAAATCAATACTTTAATACAACATACTCACCATTAATTTACTTCATAAACAAGTTAAACATTCTAGATTTTTTTTATAAAACTAAAAATAATTTTGCAAAACTACTACTATTAATTATAAATAATATATTTATTAATATTTGAAATATATATTCATAATTATACAAATAAATTTTAGTTAAATTATATATTTTTAATTGAAATATTAAAAGTATTCTAACTACTCCCTCCGCCCCAACTGGAGTTGTACTTTTGTTTTTTGCACGCTGTTCAAGAGACTTGTTTGACCGGTAATATGTTTATCTACGTATAATAATGGCAAATAAAAAAATTTAATATGGAGAAACTACTTGTTACGATGAATTGAATAATGTCACATACGATAATATTATTGTTCATATATCTATTCAAATATGTGATTAAATTTTGATGAAGAATAGTGTTCAAAAAGCAAGAGTGCAAGTTCAGTTACGACAGAGGGAGTAAGTAAAATGGAAATAATTTTATTTTCTTTATTAATTGAATAATATATAATTTAATATAATATAATATTTTAAAATATAAAAATAAATCATAATTTTATTTTTTATTTGAATATTATTACATTTAAAATTTATTAATTTATTTTAATAAATCATGAAAAATTTACTACTCCTTCCGTCCCATAGAAATTGCCAAAATTTCTAGTTTTGTCCGTCCCACGGAAATTGGCACAATTCAGTTCTTACCTAAAGTGGCAAAAACTGAGCTTATACATTTACTATATTATCTCTCAAAAAGTTTATTAAATCTACTAGTCAAATCGGCCATTACCAAAATACCCTTCCTTTATTTCCCATAACATTTCTACCTCATCTTGCATAAAATACCGATTCAAAACAATTGTCATTTTCTCTGGGACGAAGGGAGTATTTTTTATATGATTTTGGTCGATTTGGGCCCATGACCCAATCTGACCCGACCCGACCCTAAACTATGAAAATTTTGATCTGACACGATCCGACCCATATGACCTAAAATTTTGGGTCAATTTGGGCTAAGATAGCTGACCTGCCCCGATCCACCCCAACCCATGAACACATCTAATTGTAATAAATTAAAATCATGAACGATTTACATAGACTCTGTTTGGCAGGGCTTTTTAGCTGCTGTGCTTATAAGCAAAGTACTTTTTGGTGTTTGGTAAACTGCTAAAAAGCAGCTTATTTTGAAAG
>JAULKM010056176.1:0-12521 GCA_032355605.1 Rubia tinctorum
GAATACACAGGGTATTTAAATAGTACAATATACAGGGCGTAATTAAGTAAAATACAGGGCGTGATATAGCAATCCACAATTAAAATCCTTCACTTTAGACAAGAAACTATATCTCCTATCATGGTAATTGTATAAGAAAAATCCACTCAATAGAAAATAGGTATCATAAGATTACAAATTTGAATATTTCCATACAATATTAGTTTGAATAATTTGAAATTCAGTGATGAATATACAGACCGTTTTATGCACTAATAGACCGATCTAAAATTGTGATATAAGTAAATGCATTTGTCAAACATGGTGGAAATTATGATATTATTATATCACTTGTTTTGGTAACTGAATTGTACGCCATAATGGTTAGATAGTGCACTAGTATATAAGGACAACCATGCATTTTTCTTGTCATTAAAGAATTACATAACCACGATTATATATTACTACCACCACGCATACACTAAAAATATGAAAATAATTTATCTCATATTATTCATTTTAATTATCTTGTTTTGCTTGTGTGTGAATCATGTTGATGCAAAGTATAGAGTCATCATCACAAATGACATCAACGACCCTTTACCGGTCTCATTGCACTGTTACTCCAAAGATGATGATATAGGTTTACATGTCCTTATTTTGCATAATGATTCAGGTTTGAGTTCGGGTTGAACTTTTGGGGGAAAACAAAGTTTTGGTGCGATTTCTAGTGGAATGGATTACACATGCAGGTTGACGTTTTCACCGAAGGTTTGACCGATAAATATTGTGGAGTCACTCTTGGAAAACACTTGCAATTGGTCAGTACAGAAAGATGGATTTTACATTTTAGAGAATCCACCAGTTACGATGTACAATAAAGTACATGATTGATGATTGGTGATTGTTAATGTTGTACGTACCAAGAGTGATCAAGTTGTTAAGGTAATGATCCCATAGGTGGACAATGAATGTTAATCAGTTACAAAATTATTGTACCTGTGATTATTATGAATAAGATATACAAAAATTACTTATTAGTTTATTGTGCCTTTTCAACTCTATAATGTTACATTGGCCATGACTTGTATATGTTGAAATTCCATTTCTAGTTCAAAACTTTTATCTGTTTGCTATAGATAACGTGGGATAAACACTTGAGGAATGCCAAATTAACATTTGTAAATGTTTAGTTTCAAGCAAGATTAAAAGCTCATTAGTCATTATACAAGGGTTTCTCCACCCAAACAATGAGTGTGTCCGCACAAAAAGGATAAGATCCTTTATATATACTCCCCCGTCCTATCTTCAATTGCACACTTACTATTTACAAATATTCTTTATAAAAAATTGACCACATATTTTAGTAGATATATAAGCAATAATATCATTGTATGTGATATTGTTGGATTCTCCATAACAAGTGGTTTCTTAAAAGTAACTTTTCGTTTGCCGTTATTATACGTAGTTAAACATATTAATGGCTAGACAAGTTTCTTGATGAGCGTGAAAAAGATTATGTACAATTTGACCAAGGACGGAGGAAGTATCCAATTAGAGCTCAATAATTGAGCAAAAATGATAAATATATACCACGGACGTTCATGGACCATGAAATACTTTGTGGAGGGTGGAAATACTTTGTGGAGGGTGGAAATATTTGTCTGCAAACTGTAAAAATCATCACATAGTTTGAAGGTAGTTCGCGGATCGCGAGGAATTTTGCACACTGCAAAATGCTCACCGGCATCCTCTTTCTTTGCTACTCTTCTATTCTCACGTGCCTGCATGAGTCCTCTTACTATTTGTCATCAATTTAGATCGCCTTGCCTTTTCTGTGACCTTCAAAGGACTCTAGAATGAGAAATTACCCTTTATGATGACAAAACGTACAAATTTAAACAGTTGATGAAAGACCATTTTAAAATAGAATTTTACCTGGAAAAATAATACTTGAAACTAACGATTCATCTAGTTCTCACTCACCTTTATCCCAAACATTACACATCGATCTTAATAAACAAGTAATTGACCAAATTAAAATCCCTCACTTTAGACAAGAAACTATATCTCCTATCATGGTAATTGTATAATAAAAATTCACTCAATAGAAAATAGGTATCATAAGATTACAAATATGAATATTTCCATACCATATTAGTTTGAATAATTTGAAATTCAGTAATGAATATATAGACCATTTCATGCACTAATAGAACGATTTAAATTGTGATATAAGTAAAAGAATTTGTCAAAGATGGTGGAAATTATGATATTATTATATAACTCATTATGGTAACTGAATTGTATGCCATAAGGGCTAGCTGGTGCACTAGTATATAAGGACAACCATGCATTTTTCATGTCATTAAAGAATTACATAACCACGATTATATATTACTACTACCATGCATACACTAAAATTTTGAAAATCCGCTATCTCTTATTATCCATTTTAATTATCTCGTTTTGCTTGTGTGTGAAACATGTTGATGCAAAGTATAGAGTCATCATCACGAACAACATCGACGACCCTCTACAGGTCTCATTGCACTGTTACTCCAAAGATGATGATATAGGTTTTCATGTCTTTAATTTGCATAAAGATTTCAGGTTTGAGTTCGGTTTGAACTTTTGGGGGAAACAAAGTTTTGGTGCGATTTCTGGTGTAATGGATTACACACGCAGTTTGACGTTTTCACCGAAGGTTTGGCCGATAAATATTGTGGAGTTACTCTTGGAAACACTTGCAATTGGTCAGTACGGAAAGATGGATTTTACATTTTAGAGAATCCACCAGTTACAATGTACAATAAAGTACATGATTGGTGATTGTTAATGTTGTACCAAGAGTGATCAAGTTGTTAAGGTATTGATCACATAGGTGGACGATGAATGTTAATCATTCGGAAAATTATTATACCTATGATTATTATGAATAAGATATACAAAAATTATTTATTAGTTTATGGTACCTTTTGAACTCTTCTATGCTACATTTTGGTTATGACTTTTATAAGTTGAAAATCAATTTATAGTTCAAAAGTTTTACTTGTTTGCTATAGATAACGTGGAGTAAGCACTTAAGGAATGCCAAATTAACATTTGTAAATGTTTAGTTTCAACCAGGATTAAAAGTTCATCATACGAGGGTTTCTCCACCCAAACAATGAGTGTGTCCGCACAAAAAGGATAAGATCCTTTATGTATAATCCCCTCATCCCATGTCAAACAACACACTTACTATTTACCAATATTCTGTATCAAAGTTTGACCGCATATTTGAGTAGATATATAAGCAATAATATCATTGAATGTGATATTATTGGATTCGCCATAACAAGTAGTTTTTAAAAGTAACTTTTCATTTGCCGTTAGTGTACGTAGTTAAACATATTAATAGCTAGACAAGTTTCTTGATGATGGTGAAAAACAATTTGAGCAAGGACGGGGGGAGTATCTAAATAGAGCTCAATAATTGAGCAAAAATGATAATTATATGCCACGGACATTCATGGACCATGAAATACTTTGTGGAGGGTAAAAATATTTGTCCGCAAACTGTAAAATTCATCACATGGCTCGAAGACAGTTCGTGGATCGCGAGGAATTTTGCACACCGCAAAATGCTCACCGCCTTCCTCTTTCTTTGCTACTCTTGTATTCTCATGTGCCTACATGAAATTACCCTTTATGATGACAAAACGTACAATTTTAAACAATTGTTAAAAGACAATTTTAAAATAGAATTTTACCTGAAACAAAATACAACTTGAAACTAATTATTCATGTAGTCCTCACTCACCTTTATCCCAAACATGACACATCGATCTTAATAAACACGTAATTTACCAAATTATAAATCCTTCACTTTAGACAAGAAACTATATCTCCAATCATGGTAATTGTATAAGAAAAATCCACTCAATAGGAAATAGGTATCATAAGATTAGAATATGAATATTTCCATACTACATTAGTTTGAATAATTTGAAATTCAGTAATGAATATATAGACCGTTTTATGCACTAATAGAACGATTTAAAATTGTGATATAAGTAAATGCATTTGTCAAAGATGGTGGAAATTATGATATTATTATATCACTCATTATGGTAACAGAATTGTACGCCATAACGGTTAGCTGGTGCACTAGTATATAAGGACAACCATGCATTTTTCTTGTCATTAAAGAATTACATAACCAAGATTATATATTACTACTACCACGCATACACTAAAAATATGAAAATTCTTTATCTCTTATTATCCATTTTAATTATCTCGTTTTGCTTGTGTGTGAATCATGATGATGCAAAGTATAGAGTCATCATCACGAACGACATCTACGACCCTCTACAGGTCTCATTGCACTGTTACTCCAAAGATGATGATATAGGTTTCCATGTCCTTAATATGCATAACGATTTTAGGTTTGAGTTCGGGTTGAACTTTTGGGGGAAAACAAAGTTTTGGTGCAATTTCTGGTGGAATGGATTACACACGCAGTTTGACGTTTTCACCAAAGGTTTGGCCGATAAATATTGTAGAGTCACCCTTAGAAACACTTGCAATTGTTCAATACGGAAAGATGGATTTTACATTTTAGAGTCCACCAGTTACGATGTACAATAAAGTACATGATTGATGATTGTTAATGTTGTACGTACCAAGAGTGATCAAGTTGTTAAGGTACTAATCACATAGGTGGACGATGAATGTTAATCATTTGGAAAATTATTGTACCTATTATTATGAATAATATATACAAGAATTACTTATTAGTTTATGGTACCTTTTGAACTCTACTATGCTACATTTTGGCCACAACTTTTATATGTTGAAAATCAATTTCTAGTTCAAAACTTTTACCTGTTTGCTATAGAAAACGTGGGATAAGCACTTAAGGAATGCCAAATTAACATTTGTAAATGTTTAGTTTCAACTAGGATTAAAAGTTCATTATACAAGGGTTTCTCCACCCAAACTATGAGTGTGTCCGCACAAAAAGGATAAGATCCTTTATATTTACTCCCCCCATCCCACCTCAAACTGCACACCTAATATTTACAAATATTCTCTATCAAACTTTGACCGCATATTTGAGTAGATATATAAGCATTAATATCATTGTATGTGATATTGTTGGATTCGCCATAACAAGTCGTTTCTTAAAAGTAACTTTTCATTTTCCGTTAGTATACTACGTAGTTAAACATATTAATGGTTAAACAAGTTTCTTGATGAGCGTGAAAAAAGATCTGTTCAATTTGAGAATGGATGGAGGGAGTATCCAAATAGAGTTCAATAATTGAGCAAAAAAGATAAATATATACCACGTGCGTTCGTGGACAATGAAATACTTTGCGAAGGGTGAAAATATTTGTCCACAAACTGTAAAAATCCTCACATGGTACGAAGGCTGCTCGTGGATCGTGAGGAATTTTGCACACCACGAAATGCTCACCGCCTTCCTCTTTCTTTGCTACTCTTATATTCTCATGTGACTGCATGAATCCTCTTACTCCTTGTTGTCAATTTAGATCGCCTTGCCTTTTCTATGACTTTCAAAGGACCCTAGAATGAGAAATTAGATCAATTGAAACCCTCATTTTCTCCTAGTCCTTCTAAGTAAAACCCGATGACTATTCATGGAACTAAAGCTTTGTTTCCTAGAATTTAAGCCCAAAAGTGTGCTAAGAATGTATAATGAATGGAACAAATAAGTCTTCATTTGGCAATATTACGCAAATGTTGAAATTTGGATTGAATAACTCTTTGGAATTTGACACAGGACCGTCACATAACTTCACTTTGACGTGGAAGAAAAAAATTTCCCAAATATTTATTAGTATTTATTTTCATATAATATATCTGATTTTATTCACTTCCAAAAAAAATTAAATTCCACAATTGTTAACCCAAATACTTCTCACAATTGGACTTTAAATTTATAACTATATAAATAAGAGTCCATATCCTGCAAGAATTAAGACAAAGGTAATGGAAATATAAAATAGAAGGGTTTTAAAATTTTGAGGTGTAAATAAAATTAAATCTGATTCGGTGTTTAATTTAAAAAGAAACGATGAACTTCAAGGACTGAAACGAAATAAATAAAAGAAATTTTGCCTCTCTCCCCTATGCGATGATTTTCGGCCACTGCTCAGTTTGGTGACGGTGGTTCCCAACCGATGACCTTGGTCATCCTCCCTCAGTGCTTTGTGTCCTTTCCACTGTCAGATTTTGTCAATTTTCCATTTGGATGTCCAAAGGTTAACGGAATGTGAAGTCAATATCTAGAAGAATCATCGCCGCCGCTGGGTTTTGCCTCAGGTTTGTGTGGGGGATTCGGCTTGTAGTTTCTGATTTCCCGACGATTTCTGATCTGTATCAGTGCGGGAATATGTAGAAAATAATGGTTGAATTTTGGTCTTCATGCTTGATACAGTGATGTGCAGAGAGAGTATTTTTTTCCTAACACGGGGTTTTAGATCTATCGCCGCTAACAAACATGATGCAGTGATGTATTAATTTTCACCATCGATAAGGCTTTACGGCCGGTTGAAGAAGAACTTCCACCGGCAGAATCAAAGATTTCCCGGCCGGATTCATGTCGAAGAGTAGCATTTGAAATCACTTCTTTGACGTTCCACTTCTATTTACTGATATTATTATTATTTTACATGATAATATACCTATGGTAGATGATGCGCAACATTTTATATATTACGGATGAAAAAGACATAAAACATTAAACACTGATAATTCAAAATCAAATGAATTCAATGAATTATCATTGGCACAACAAAAACATATAAAATTAGCATATAAAAGTGGAAACCTTTAAAATAACTTTTACGTCAGCCTATGAAAATGTCAAGCGTCATAACTATCAAATCATTAAATATCATTCATTACAAAATGATCCAAATGCTCTAAAAATAGGTAACATAAAATCTGGAAAAAACCAAATCAAGGTAAAACATCAATAACAATCCAATGTCTCGGCTCTAACAAATAATTCATTTTTTAAAATACATCTTTCTCAAACAATATATGAAAAACAATCAAATTCTATTTTCTTCCCCGGACTTGTTTCCATTCATTGGCCCCTTATTAAAAAACTTGCTGATATGAATCTCTTTGCGAAAATTTTGGATCGCGGAATTTAAGTATTTGACCAAATTAAGGGATCAGCAAACCCTAACTTGGCCGCACAAATTGATCACCAACTAGCCCTCGTGATTGGCTTTCAATTCGAGAATATGCTCACTAACTAGCCCGCATGATTAAATCACAAATAAAGGGTTCTTTGTTCACTAAGTAGCCCACGGGATAGTTCACAAAGGGTATTGATACTTAATTAACCCGCAGGATTAAGTAACAATGAAAAATGCTCGCAAGCAAAGAATATAAACTCGAAATTCTGAATTTTTTATTGATAACAATGTGTTAAAAAGTTGGCCAAGCCTCCCTTATTTATAGGGTTAAAACGACCAAACCCTAATCCCAATCAGAATGAGATTTGGTAACTTTTGTCAGAAACTGATAAGACTTATGACAACTTTAAGAAGTTAAAACCATATCTAACTAAAATACCAAAATTTAAATCTAAATGATGACCATATTCATCCAAGTAAATCAATCCAAATATTGGATGAATTCTTGAAGGAATCTATTTTATCTAAACTTGCCAAATCTAATTCTAGTCAAATCAAAACTAAATATTCTAAACCCTAAATTAGAATATAACCAAAACTCTTCTAAGACAACATGGCCGAGTTTATGGGCTTTATTCATAAAAATAAACTAAAATGATCACACCACCTCATTAAAAAAACTCAATGGGAAAAAAGTATAGTGTTATCCTTCTAAAACCTTAATCTAATAAGTAAAATAAGAAAATTACAATAAATGATATTTTTGATATCGTATCATTCCCTCGTGATCTAAAAATTTCATCCTCGAAATGTGAACGATCTTCAAAAATAAATTGAGATAACTGTCTCATGCCATCCCTGCAAAATCCTGCTAATAAATGGTGGCTGGACGCTGACTGGGCAGTGAGTGGAATGCTGATGTGGCAAAAAATCATTCAAATCACGAGAAAAGAATAACATGCGATTAAATCAAATAACTCGCGAGAAATTGACAAACTCGGGATAAATTTGAACAAGTCGCGAGATGAAGAGATGGACCAACTATTTTGCGCAGGCAAAAAACACGCCTTCAATAGGACGCACACGTAAATCTCACCCGCCTCTATTGCTGGCTCAAGCGTGATGGACACGCATCAAACGTCTTCCTTGCTGGCTAACCAAAGATCTGCAGGTGCTACTGGACGGTCATTTACTGTGTTGTTGGAGATAAAAAAAGCTTGCTGAAGCGTTTAGAGTACTGTCGACGACAAACAAAATGTTGATTAGTATCTGGCTGGTCGACGGGTCAACGATAGGAATTGGACGGAGTAGAACAGAGAAAGTCTGGAAGTGGAGATGCTCACCAGGAAAATGGAAACTTTGTTGTAGACTATCAGAGACGAAACGAAGATAACCGGCGGCGATCGAAGCTGTAATAGATGGCAAGAAGAACAGTTCGATCGAAGACGGGGTCAGAATTCATCGGAGGAATCTTCCGTTCTGTCGAATCGAATGGCTGTGAATGGAGCTACAGCGGATGGAAAACAGAGTTGCTAGCTTCTTGAGGTCAGATGGTGATGATGAAGAAAATGGCGATGCGGTGGCGGGATCGTCGGAGATGCTAAACGACGGCGGTAGTGAGATGTCCTGCATAAATCTGATTGTTTTTTTTTCAAAAATAAAAATACAGATATGAATGTACCAACTGTTATCGTCCTGCGATATCAATTGATGTAGACTGATATGATGGTCGCAAACACTTTTGCTTTCCTCTAATACCAACTGATATGAATCTCCATGCAAATATTTTGGATTTCAAAATTTAAATCTTTGACCGAATGAAGGGATCTACAAACCCTAACTTGGCCGCACAAATTGATCACCAACTAGCCCTCGGGATTGGCTTTCAATTCAAGAATTTGCTCGCTAACTAGCCCGCAGGATTAGCTCACAAATAAAGGGTTCTTTTTTCACTAATTAGCCCGCGGGATTAGTTCACAAAGGGTATTGATACTTAATTAGCTCGCGCAATTAAGCAACAATGAAAAATACTCACAAGCAAAGAGTATAAACTTGAAAGTTTGAATTTTTGATTGATAATAATGTGTGAAAATGTTGGCCAATCCTCCCCTATTTATAAGATTAAATCGACCAAACCCTAATTCCAATCAAAATGTGATTTGGGAACTTCTGTCAGAAAATGATAAGACTTATGACAGTTTTAAGAAGGTAAAATCATATCTAACTAAAATACGAAATTTAAATCTAAATGATGACCATATTCATTCAAGTAAATCAATCCAAATATTGGATGAATTCTTGAATGAATCTACCATATTTAAACTTACCAAATCTAATTCTAGTCAAATCAAAACTAAATATTCTAAACCCTTAATTAGAATATAACTAAAACTCTTCTAAGCCAACATGGCCAAGTTTATGGGCTTTATTCATAAATATAAACTAAAATGATCACACTACCTCATTAAAAAATGCAGTAGAAAAAAGTATAGTGTTATCCTCCTAAAACCCTAATCTAATAAATAAAATAAGAAAATTATAATAAAGGAATTTTTTTATATCATATCACTTGCCTTCTCCTCCGCTGGTTTTGAAGAGAATGGCTCTTCTACTCCATCAATGCCAAGATCAAAGGTCAGCTCCGGTCACCTGTTCAAGGGAATGCCTTCAAAGCATGATTCCTCATAGCATTTTTTTATTATCTCATCAATGGCATTGTAGAGCTCTGACTTGGAAAGTACTTATGTGAAATAAACATAAAACATGACATACAGTAATAAAACACCAATATATGAAATTAAAACATCACAATAGCACACATAACATCACTGGCAACTACATTGAGAAACATCAAATACATTATTTAAAACATCAATATCAAAATTTAAAAACATCAACAACATACACTAAAATATCAAAAGAACAAAAATAAACATCAGTGGCATGCATAATTATGAAAATACCACAAGTATCAAATACTGAAATTATAACATTACACCGAAACACATAACAATACTTAGAGTTTAAACATGAAAGATTAAAGATAGAACCTGAAATATTAACAACAGTCTCTAAAACATCACTGCTGGAAAAAATTACATTTCTTTCTTCCCTCTCGATTGCAGTAATAGTGGGGAAGTGTTCTTAGACATCTAAGAAACAGCAACAACACAAAATTTAGCACAAATAGTAACAAAACCTTAAAATATCACACACAATCAAAATTGAACATCAATTGCACACTTAACCATGAAAACACCACAAGCATCAAACATTGAAACTAAAACACCACACCAACACCGATACCAATACTTAAAACCTAAATATGAAACATCAAACAGAAAATCAGAAACATCAACAACAGTATCTAAAACATCACATTTGAAAAATAACAAAACTTACATATCCTCCTTCCTACTTGATTGCAGCAATGGTGGGCAAGTGTTCTTAGACATCTAAGAAACAACAACAATAACAAAAAAATTAGCACAAATCGTAACAAACCCCTAAGATATCACACACAATCAAAACAACAAAACTGAACATTAATTGCACACTTAAAACACTACAAGTATCAAATAATGAAATTAAAATATCACACCAACACAGATAATAATACTTAAAGGTTAAACATTAAACATCAAACATAAAACCAAAAATATCAACAACAATATTTAAAACATCACATCTGAAAAATAACAAAACTTACAGATCTTTCTTTCTTCTCGATTGCAGCAACAGTAGACAAGTGCTCTTAGACATCTAAGAAATAGCAACAACAACATAAAAATTAGCACAAATCGTAACAAAACCCTAAGATATCAAACACCATCAAAATTGAACATCAATTGCACACTTAAGCATGAAAACACCACAAACATCAAACGTTGAAATTAAAATATCACACTAACACAAATAACAATACTTAAAATCTAAAACATCAAAAATCAGACATCAAACAGCGAAAAACATCAACAACGATATCTAAATCATCACTGCTAAAAAATAATTAAACTTACATATCCTCATTCCTTCTCGATTGCAGCAGCAGTGAGGCAAGTCTTCTTAGACATCTAAGAAACAGTAGCAACAACACAAAAATTAGCAAAAATCAGTAAGAATAATTCACCAAACACAAAAATAGAGAAATCCCCAAATATTAACACATAATTTTTTTTTATGTACTGCCTCTGTTCCACAATAAACTTTATTTTTTTAGTTAACTTTTTCAAATCACTTTTGACCATAGATTTCAACTAGTATATATGTTACACTATGATCATGTAATATATAGTTAGATTCCTTGCAACATGTATTATCTAAAGATCAATTTTTCATACACCATCAGTACATGTAACAAAAGTTATTGGTGGTCAAATATGGATTCAGAAAGTTGACCAAAAATAGGAAATTTATTCTAGAATGGAGGAAATACAATATATGATTATATATTTGAGATTTGGGTATTTCATAAAAGTGTTATAAATTATTCGAGATGAATCTTCTGCACATAAATAGTTAGTTATAGCCGATTAAACAACTACATTATACATTATTTTATTTATCGTGAACTGACCAGCGTCCCGTAAAAGATTCCGAGTTTAAAATTATTTAAAGCCCATACATTCAAGGAATATAGACACTTTATCCCCTTCCATTTTTTTTATTGGAAGAGATCGTAACCTTGTAATCAATAGGTGATTAAAAAACAATGCATATATAGTAACAATGGTTGTCTAGTTGCAATAGTTTGATAGTATGAATTGGTTAGGGATGGAGTACTTTCAATTTAATCCCTTGTCTCACTTTGATACGGTTTTATACAAGATTTTGTTCTTAGAGGCCAGAGTTACGATTTTCAAGTCAATGCACGTCTTGGGTAGGACTGTATTTTTAAAAAACTGAGAGTCATATTTACACTTAGAAGAGAATTAATTGGGGGATATTTAAACATTTCCTTATTATTTCTATTTTCGTTTTTCCAATTATGAGTTTAGTTCATTGCAAGTCTATGCAATTCAGACTAAGTTTAAAAGAAAATTAATGTTGTATTTTTTAGTAATGTGCATTACAATTTAGTTTAGTCCAAATTTTAGTGTTATGTTGTTTGTGCTATTGAACCCTATTCATCCCAGTGCAATTCAGTCAATTCAAATTTTGTTCATTATAGAGTTATTTAATTAGTTGTGCCTACGTCAGTCTAAACAAGTTTAGTTCAATAAAAATAAGTTCAGCTCAATATATTTTAGTCAAACTAAACAAACTAAAGTATAAAAAAATATAATAGACAGAAATAATACTACCTCCGTTTCTTTAACAATGGCACCGTTTGACCACTAGTTTTTCCGTGCAATGTTTGACCATCGATAACTTTTGTTA